>JBCEWC010004637.1:0-26778 GCA_038996855.1 Solanum aculeatissimum
TTTATGTGTAAGGGTATGGTCATTTCAAACTTTAAATTGTGTAAGAAAGTGTGTAAGAGTTATGTCATTTCAAACTTCAAATTGTGTAAGAAAGTGTGTAAGAGTTGATTTATTGAAGTTGTAGTGTAGTGTAATTTATCTATTTTATTTCTCATTTTAAAAAAATAATATTGATATTTAAATGATTGACAAATTTAATTGTTGGATAAATGTGTTAAAAAAAAATTAATAAAGCTTTAAATTAACAAAGGGAACACGTATTCTTTATTTGATTTTTATAATTTAAAATATTAATAAAAATATTAATTCTAATATTAATAAAAAAAATTATTTAAATTTATTAATTATTATTTTTTAATCCTAAAATTTAACAATTTTAAAAAAAAATAAAAAAATTAAAAGACAAGGCGCAGAGTGTCAGGCGCCTTGCCTTTACTGACTGACACATGTCAGTCAGTAAAGGTAAGGCGCAGGATGTCCTGCGCCTTACCTTTAATTTTTTTTTAATAACCCCGTTAACGGGGCCGTCAGACCAAAAGGGCAAGGCGTCTGACAGCCTACGCCTTTGCCCTTTTGGTTTGAAATTTTTTTTTGTCCCCTTTTGGTTAAAATAAAAAATTTGTTGCCTTTTGGTTCCGGACTCCGTAAAAGAACCACTAAAATGTATAAAAAAAATAATATTAAAAAATACTCCCTCTGTTTCATTTGACACCTTTTTCTTTTTGGTTTATCCCAAAAAGAATGTAATCTTACTCTAATTGAAAATAATTTATCTTTAAAATTTCTCTTTTTATTCTTAATGAAATAATTCTCAACTATACAATAATCTAAGAATGATTTTAGATCAAAAGATGCCACATAAAATAGGATGAAAAGAGTAAAACAAAAATCACTAAAAAGGTAGTGTTATGGATGAAACTATTTTTTCTTTCATCATGATGTCCTATGTGTAAATATTGGACACCAAATAAAACATTAAAAAAATATAAAATTTTGAATTCATAATTTTTAAATTATGAATTTAATGACCAAAACATAAACATTAAATCCGATAATTTTAAATTATGAATCTATCTCAATGGTGTATATCGATCATTGATGCTCTTGCACAAACATAATCACTGGCATCCATTACTCCTTGTGTTCTTTCCTATTTTCCGTATAGCTTTCTAACACTTACCACTAAGCTACGTACCTTGCTTGTCCTAACTCCCAACTCCTAATCTTTATAGATAATTGGATTATTAGAAAACTTTAATTAACAGTCATGTGTCTTTTTACGTTATATAGTGCAAAATTTACTGACGGATTCAAAATTAAAATTTAATGTGTATACTTTGTAGGATTTTATCAATTTATACTATTAAAACTATGTATTCACATTTAATATCTTTTAATATTGAAATAAATTTTTACATATACATTTTTTTAGAATTATGTTATTTATTTTTATTTTATGTTAAAAGATATGAGTTAAATGAACAAGTAGTCCATCGAACCAGAGTTAAATTAAAGAGAAAAATGAAAATAATAAAGGCGAGAACTTACAACACATAAAAAAATGCAAACCGGAAAGAAAACTTTTGACCGGAAAAATAAATAGAAAAGTAAGAAAAATAAATTTAAAAAGTATATATTCTAATTTTTTTTTTCATTTCTCATCGTGCATAAGAGAAAAATTATTTGAGTAGTGTTAGTATGACGACGAACAAGCCAGAGGAGAGTAGAAAACCTCGAAAAGTGTAGGTGGTTAGTCAGTGTGAGATCAAATATCAACTAAACACAGATGTGGACAGTTATAGGAACTGCCATCTTCTTCAAGTCTTTTTAGCTGATTGTGATTCAAACCCATGAACCCAAATTGCCAAACCACAAAATTGTGTATATATATCTCATTAGAAACCTCAACAAAATAGATTTTAATTTACTATGGCATGAGTACATAGGGTCTGATGATTTAGTTGTTAAAGCGATGATCGACACTAGTCTATAACTGTCTATTAGTACACAAACTTAATTATATGGGAAGAGAGGCAATTATATCACTAAAGAAGGCCTATAGGCCTGTGAAGTAAAAGGGACAGCTAAAAGATTTTTAAAGTCAGAAAAGATAGTGATACAAAGGGAGAGAGGCACATGGGAATCTGAATTGATGTTATTCATGTGACCTGTAGATTCAGTCACATGAATAGACAGATATAAGAAAGGAGGGTACTTAATCCAATTCAGATTCAAAGACAGATTCTGAATAAAAGAAGAACGAATCAATAAAATTCGTAATTAGCCGATAAACTAAACATAGATAATTACGGTTAACACAAAAAAATCACAAAGCAGTAAATCACTTGTTAAATGCATTTTAACTACCTACAAAGGAACTATGAACTGTTAAAGGCACTGATTATTACCTGATGAAAAAGAAGAGGATGACAAAAGGGAAATTATTTTCTTCAGATTGATCTAGGAGAGAGAAATTTAGGAGTGGAGGAGGAGGAGGAAGGTGAAGGAGATGGGCTAATAAAGGGGAATCACGGGAAAGCACCCATTGGCCCTCTTTAAAAAGAAGCAGCATGAGTATGTATGTGAGCGTGTTCTTTTAAAACTTTTTTTTCTCTTACATATTTAGCCAGCAAGTAACATTTTTAGTTCAAGGGAAAAGATCAAAAATATCTTTTTACTATAAAAAAAAATATCTTTTGTTTATATTTTGAGTTATTTATGTCCTTGTACTATTAGAAATGAGTTAAAAAAATGCCCTGATACTAATGGAAAAGGGTAAAAAATGCCCTTGATTTATATTTTGGTCCAAAAATCCCCTTGTCAATGATACTTTGGTTTAAATGCCCTTATTGTTACCAAATGGGTAAAAAATACCCTTCTTTAAATGAATGTATATATATATATATTTTTTTTTTCTTTTTAAACATATTGTATTACTAATAAAAATATTATTTTTAAAGAATTCTTTTGTTATTTTGTTTTTTTAAAATCACATAAACTAATAAAAATGTAAGAAAATAATTATTTTATTAATTTCATTTTATCAATTAAAATAAAATATCGTACACCTATAGCAAATAATATATGTCATAAATATAAGATAATAGTAAACTTAACATTAACTTTATTTAAATAGCAATAAAAATAGTAATTATAATAAATAAAAATTAATGTTTGGTTTACTATGATCTTATATTTATGACATATATTATTTGCTACAGGGATACGATATTCTATTTTAATTGATAAAATGAGATTAAAAAAATAACTATTTTCTTATATTTTTATTGGTTAATGTGATTTAAAAAAAAAACAAAAGAATTCTTTAAAAATAATATTTTAATTAGTAATACAATATATTTAAAAAGAAAAAAAAATATATATATATATACATTCATTTAAAGAAGGGTATTTTTTACCCATTTGGTAACAATAAGGGCATTTGGAACCAAAGTATCATTGACAAAGATATTTTTGAACAAAAGTATAAATCGAGGGTATTTTTTACCCTTTTTCGTTAGTATTAGGGCATTTTTTAATCCATTTTTGATAGTACAACTCTGATAGTACAAGGACATTTTTGAACATTTTTCCTTAGTTTAATTTTTATATTTATCATAAGCATTAATCTTCTATACTATATTCAAAGCATGAACATCCTTAAAATTTTCTTTAGACAACATCATTTTTTCATGTTTTTTCTCAAATTATTAATTAATTATTTAATAAATTAAAAAGTTTTAGTTTATATGGTAAGAGAAAAAAAATTATGGTAAGAGGTATATGAGAATTGATAATTAAGGAGTTCTAAAATATATGATAAGAGAAAATATATTTTAAAATTAAAGAGTCCAAAAATATTCATAAGAAAAAAAATATTAAAAAAATAATAATTAGAAGTCCTAACATATATATGTACGAGAAAATATTCTCGATATAATTATTTATTTTTTTAGTAATTTTGAGACTTATAAACGTAATCCCATGTAAAATATAATTAAATTGGGTTGGAGATTTTTTTTTGGTTAGGAGGGTTGGAGATTTAGTATAACACTAGTAACAAAGTTCTACCAAATATATGTTATTTTCTTTCTCAATTTATGCATCATAGATAGAATTTGGAGAGTCATTAAATTTTAAATATTTTAAGTTGTTGATTGATTGATTTATAGTATTTTAAACTAGTTCTCAAATAATACATATTACTTTATTTTTTCTAATTTATGTGGTCCTAATAGAATTTTGAGAATCAAGCAAACCTTCAATATGTCTTTTAAATATTTATTGAGATTCACAATATTTTTTACGTAATTTTAAATATTATATATCATTCCTTCTGTTCCAATTCATGTGGCACTAAAAGAATTTCGAAAATCAATTGAACTTCTTATATGTTTTTGAAATATTTTTAGTTGTAATAATTATTGAGATTTACATTTTTTTTTACGTTGTTTCCAAGTACATGTTACTTTCTCTGTCCAATTTTATATGTCACTAATAAAATTTTAAGACTCAATCAATTTTTTTACACGTCTTTCAAATATTTTAAGTTGTTAATTATCATTGTTTAGATTAGATTTTCACAGAATTAAAATATATAAGAAAATAGAAAAAAATAAGACAAAAATATTAAAACAAAAAAATCATTAAATATTTTAAATGGTAAATATCATGATTTATAATAGTATTTATTATGCAACTTTTAAATATATAAAAACAAAAAATAAAATAAAATAAAATAAAATTAGATAGAAGAACCAAAAAAAAATTACAAATATATTCTCAAGTTGCTTAAATGGGCATGTCGCCATTTATATATATAGAATAAAAATAGACACAGAAATAGTGTAAATTAAAACACGTGCCCTTTCTTTAGCCTTTCATTATTCTTGAAGGTTTGTTTATTTAAGTTCATCTCTTCATATAAGATTGTTTATTTAATTAATTATTATTATTTTAATATTTAAAAATTTTAAATGAATTAAACTTATAGCTATTAGATTTTTATTTAACTTTCAATTAATTAAAATTAAAATACTCTAAATTTTTACATAAAAATAAATTCTTAATAAATAATAATTTTGTGATACGAATATTATTAGACATGTTTTGATACTATAATAATTCTTTATATAAAAAGAGATTCTAAAATAAATATTGACATTTTGATATTCATTTAATAGCAAAACTCTTATATTACTGGTATCTTAGTAGATGATTTTCAGTTTTCTTTCACAATAATTTTTAGGCTATCATTTTATGTTTTACCGTAATTTATTTTTTATTGTTAATTTATTACAAGTACTTTTGTTATATTGTTATGCTCATACATGATGTAGTTTTTTTATTTACATTATTGTTCGGAGTGTCCTTTCATGTATTAATACTAATATAATTTTAACTTTTGATAATAATGGCAAAATATCATGATCCGATTTCTCAGGTCGCGATGACACCTACCCCAACCCAACGATAGGTAAGCTTACCCTGTATCTCAGAATCATAGGCAATGGGCTACCCAGTGGAAGACAACCCTACTAAGTAAAAGCTGCCACAATAAAGATAATAGATACAAATATCGAAGAAAACAACATACCGAAATCCACCCTAAGATCTGGCATCGGTCAGTATTCGAGCTTCTAATACATAAAATAAGAGTGCAAGGTTTTTCAAATATATCAATAGGACAGACTATCTCTGTATACAAAATAAAGATAAGCCTAAAAGCAATAAGATGGAAATCGACAACTTCGAACGCCAGGAGCTCACCAAAATCTCCAAAATCCTCGGTTAGCTTTGCACGGAAGAAAATTAATCGCGAGGACTCACACCACGATCTGTAGGGGCAAAAGTGTAGTATGAGTACCAAACAAATGCTACTCAGTAAGGATAGGCCAACTGAGCTCCATAGACAAAACAAGTATAAATATCATGAAAATAAGGCAAGTAAAGTGCAAGTAATAGGGTAACAACTGAACTAACATGCAATTAAATATACAGGGTGGCGAGAAGAAGATAGGAAGCATACTTGGGAGTATCAGGTCTATTGTCTGCTAGCATGAAGGATAGGTTATGAAATCAAATAGACAATAACAATGAATAACAACTATAGAGTTTGGGCGAATCCAATAACTTAGGAACTAGTTCGAACTATCCTAGTTGGGCACACACTCAAACTCAAGGAGAACAATCACACCTACGCGAACTATCAAGTCTCTGCAAAATAGAACAACACAAACAATACAAATATAAGCAAATAAAACCAACCAACGTCCCATACCACCACGGTACAAACAACAAATATACCCTAATCGACATCCCATACTACCGGGGGACCAAACAACAAATAATATACTAGGGATGACGATGCATGTAAATGCAATGCATGATACCTCTCTGCTACAGAATCATAAGTGTCATACGATCTACCTTAGCCCAGCTATCAAGGTAGGATCCATAGCATCCTTCACCCGACATAATATCTCCTCGACATGAAAACCTACGTGGGCTCGGGACACTCGTACGCACTATCTAGGCCCACACTAGGTCTTATCATAATAATCATCTTCGTCGGTGATACTGAGGAATAATAGTAGCAAAATACAGAGAGGTTATCGATGTACTGGCTAGTCAAATCATAAAAATTGAGGTCATCCTAGATGCCTCTCATAATCTCAAGTAGAAAGGAGCATGTCCTCGACACCTCAAAGTACCAAATCCAAAGTACATGTGGACCAAGTGGTACAAATACCAATAAAACTAGTAAAAATCCAATAGATATCCATCCCATATAGCCAACCCGAAACAATATCATATCAGTAGTATAAAAAACCATTTCACCCTTTCACTCTCTATCCACCATGATGAGTCAATGCATGACCGGATCGTACCACAAAATAGTATGTATGAATAACCTACGAAATGCATGACACCCTAGCATTCAAACAAGTCACGCAACATCTAAGAAACGAACCAAAACCATTATAAAGGCGAGGACTGAGAGGACTGTAACATCTCTAAAAATTCTTTAGAATGTGTAAGGACCCAAATTTTGGAAGCCCTTAGCAAGGCAAACAAAATGGTTTCCAAGAGTTTTTGGCTAAGGCACCCTTACAGCGAGCCCTTCACAAGTTGTGAAAGGGTTCACTGGCCGTGAAAGTGGCTTTATCCATTTTCCTAGTTGCTTGGAGGTTGCCTTGACTAAGTGTGCCACCATGGGCACCATCATAGTTTGTGAACCTCACCACGGATCGTGGTGTGGTCCGTGAAGAGATGATAGGACTTGGACTATCCCATTTCATAACTTGGGTAAGTTTTACAAATGGTTTCACGACCACTAAAGAGTTTCATGGATTGTGAAACCTTCCCTGAAAGTGTCTGATTCAATTTTCAACCTCATTTCATTTAGGGTCAACTTCAAACTATCATATCTCCTTTAAAAAAATAATTAGGTGGCCCATAAGAAACCAAATTAAATCTCTTTGAATTAGATTTACAATGCATCTAATTTTACCTAATTCTGAGTTTAGAGCAAACTTTTATGCCTATTTTTTGTAAAATCTATCAGTGAAGGGCCACTTTTACGGGAGGCTTCACGGACTATGAAAAGGTTCACAACCAGTGAAGCCATCCGTGGTACTTTCCAGATAAACTTTTAAGGCTCATTTCATTAAGGTCTTTTTTATAATTTGGCCCAACCTCAAAACTTTTTAAGACCTTTATGCCCTCATTTACACTCATAATCAACTCCTATACTAATTTTAACACTTCATTCAAGTCTAATACTTAGTTTTTGAATCAACTCCTAAAAGTTTCTCTCAAGCCAAGAACTCTAGAATCCAAGCTAAGGTCTAAAGTGTGGTTTCATGTTCAAGCTAGAATCACCTCAAACTCCTTAATTAAAGCAAGGTATGTGTGGTTTCATTTATGATTCCAATTCAATAATGATGCCCAAACTCTATTTTCATGAATATTCCTTAACTTTAAGTTATGATCCAACTATGAATTTCATGATTTGATTTTTTTTTGCTGAGATTATGTTATGGGTTAATTTCAAATGATAATGTAAACATGCATTACTTCCTATTCCATTGATTTACATGATTTCTACGGACTATGAACTTGCATTTCCCCTTTAAGCTTAAATTTATGCATGAGTAGTTTCATTTAAGATCCGAATGTTGATTTCTTCATGGTTTATGTATGATTCTATTTTAATATCATGTTTTAAGTATGAATTACAAGTACCCATGTATGAATTTCAAGTACCCATGCTATTCCCTCATTCTTTATGACATAAGCATGCATGAACATGACTTTTCATGAAGTTTTACTATGGATTTGGTATCAATTGTGGATATGATTATAATTTCAAGGCAAGCATGGTTATGACAAGAATGTGATCACATAATATCTATGATATGGCTTTAATCACTCATGGGTGTGTATACACCATCATGTACAATTTATGAATGAGCTATTTCTATGCATGTAATCATGATTTGAAGTATGATTTGACATTTAGGCCCAAGTATGCATGATTCTGATTTGAAATGACTTATGATCTTATTAAAAACATGTATATATATTCCCATAGGATTATGACTTAGCACTAATTGAAATTAGAGGTGGGGATTAGACCCAATGGGTCCTTATATAAAGTCCACCTTTCTCATAACTATGTGCCACCGTAGATTCATGTTTATGCCCCATTATGGAATGATTATTTATGTCCCACCACCCATTATGTGGGGTATAGTGTACCTTTGGCAAGTAGGCTACTCTTTCTCCGGTGTAGAGACAATATCGGGATTCTATGTGATAGATCGCATGGTCTTATATATATATATATATATATATATATATGTATGTATGTCCTTGTCACCTAACATCTAAATGCAGGTTTTTATCATGTTAATTTACATTGCATGTTCACATACTTAGTACATTAAAAAGTACTAATGCATACTCTATGTCTGTTTTATATCACAATGCACGTGCAGGTGATCCTATCATCCATCCCTATTGCTAGATTTAGATATATCGACGATTCAGATTCAGTGAGTCCTTATGCTTCGAGGACATGGCCAATATCTTCTATTAATGTTATGTTTACATTATCGAGTTAGATTTTCTTTATGTTCACGGTGAGCTAGGGTTTGTTTGAGCCCCCATCCTATGTTATTTTCTAGAGGCATGTTTTGGACATATGTATGTACTTCAGTTTCAGACTTGTACTTTGTATACTATGACTTGTCTTATGTTATGAGTCATGCTATGTATATGCTTCCACTTATGTATTTCTCATTGATTTTCCTTAAATGCTTGATTAATGTGAAGGGGTTAGTTTTACGTTCCTTCGGGGATCTCATTCACCGTGTTACGGCTAGGCCCTAAGTTTGGGTCGTGACAAAATAATTTTATGAAAGATGAAGATGTCTTGCTTAACACATCATTCATACACTTTTTGATAAATCCAAGGTTGAATTATTGATCAGGAGGCAAAATTATGTGGAAAAGTAGTCCTGTTCAATTTTTAGGTCAACTATATCAAAAAATAATTTTTGTAAACTTTTGCGTTTCCAAAAGAATCCGTGACCTCTCTACAGCGCGGAGAGGGTTCATTTCAGTATAAAAGTGACCTTAACTCATTTCAAGGTCACAATAGGAGAAGATTCAACTTCGCACGAAAATAACCTATACGGGAACAAATTCACGTTGCTCCTTGATTTCATGACAGTTCAACAATTTTCGTACAATTTCAATTTTAGGTAGAATCATTTGAAATTTTTTCTAACCACCATTAAATAAATTTTGATTATTTTTATGTCCAAAACCTACTCTATAAATAGCCCTTAACCCCCAAACTAACCCCATTCTTCAATAATTCACACCTTTAAAAAATTTTCTCTCTAGAAAATCACTCTCAAAAGCTTTTTTCTCCTTAAGCAAAGACTTCATTGAAGACCAACTCAAGCTCTTCATTTCTCTTAAAATTATAAGGCTATTGCCTAAGGTATGTGAGTTTCATCTATAGAATTCTTTCTTCTATAGAGCTCTTTCAAATTCTCATTTTTCCGTCTAAGTTCAAGTATGTGAATTTTATGGATCTTCTCAACCTCTACTCAATTTCCTCAATCATGATTTATATTATGTCTATCGATCAATGTTAAGATGAATTCATGTTAATTGCATGAAATTTATGATCCTCCATGAATTTTCTCAAGTCAATTAAGGGCTCATTATTTCATAATGGGACTCTTTTGATTCTCATCCAATTGCATAAATTATTATTTAGTTATGACCTATTTACTCAATTAAGCATGGATTATTGTTAAATTGCATGATTTTACATAATTTTGATTCAATTGACTATGAACTCATGTTATGCCAAATTTCCTATGATTAAGCGATGATTTTTTAAATATGATTCTAAGTATGAAAGTATGTTTTGATGATGCTAAGGGTGACCTAAGACCCTAATGTTTATAAGAAGATGATAAGATGGAGAGTATACCCACACTTTATACAAAGTTATGTAGATGGACTATTCCTATGATATGAGATGTTTTCATGAGGTCATGATACCTATTTTACAAACTATGAAAGTTTGATTTTGATAAAGTATTAATTATGATGATGTCTATGTATATGCATGATTTTTGTATTTTGTGGAATATGATTTAGTACCGAAAGGACCGTGGTAGATTTCACTATCCTATAACTATGCTCCATTGTAGGTTTATGATCATGTGCCTATAAGGCTAGATAATGGATCTATATAGCTTCATGATGTGACACTCATTGTGCTAGGAGAAATCCTAAAAGGTGGGATCTTTACTCATACATGTGACACTCACCGTGCTAGAATAGAGCCTAAAGGGTAGGGTCTCTATGTACATGTGATTCTCATCATGCTAGGATAGAGCCTATAGGGTGAGGGTCGAATTTACCTTGGCAAAATAAACTCCTTGTTTGCTTGATGTAGAGGGAACATTGGGATTCCATGTAATATTCCTCATGGTCTTATTGTCTGTTATAGTTCTATTCCCAAATATGTATGTGTACTAGGCTATGAAATATTTTATGATTCTTCCATCCATGATTTTAAAGATGCATTGATCATTCTTATCTTATCCTTACTCTATTGACATATTTATGCATGTTCCTATTATGTACGATGTTTATTGATGCATTATATGCTTACACACTTAGTACATTACAATGTACTAACACATACTCTTTGCCTACACCATATCACCATGTGGGGGCGGATGACGATTCACACCTTATTTTTGTGGCTAGCTTTTGGATGTCTCTAGTAAAGATTTGGTGAGTTCCCATGCTTCGGGGACAAATTCTTATATTCTTGTTTATGTTGATGTTTTTAAGACTTTTGTACTTTTTCTTATCATGAGGGTGAGTTAGTAGTAATTTTTAGACCACACTAAGATCTATGATGTAGATGTATGTTTGGACTTGTGTTTATGTAATTCCCTTTAATGAAAAATGTTAACCCCTATGTTTAGCTTGTTTGAAACTATGTTTCCGCTTGCTTACTCTTGTCATTGCTTATTTGCCTTATGTATGCTTATGATATGAGAAAGAGGCTTGGAGGGGCACCTTCGATTGTCACATTCTCTGTGTCACAAATAGGCCTTAGGCTTGGGTTGTGACAAACTTGGTATCATAGCATAAGATTTGAAAGTATCCTAGCGAGTCCAACATACCTCGTCTAGTAGAGTCTTATTCATAGGTGTGAAGCGCACCACATCCGTGAATAGGAAGCTATGAAACATTTAGAAAATATTCACTTATTCGTGATCTATGTCGTGCCTTAAGATGTGTTCTAAGACTCCTTTCCTATCATGACCCAGGACTAAGGCCTAGGACTGACATGGCGAATGGGAACCCGAGAGTCCCCAAACAAGCCTCATAGCATCCACATGCACATCATTAGTTTGGAAATGCATGATTAAATAACAAGTAAATAATTCTAAGGGAAACGGGGCTTTGGACTCAAGCTATGGGTATGTCATAGGGAAAGGGATTAACATGAACTCGCGTAACACATTAGACTAAGGGGCAGGTAAGTATGACTCACGCTATAGGGGCAAAGACTTGGGAATCTCAACATCACATCAACCCATCATAACATTGCCATCATAAGATAGAAATAAGCATAATCTCCATAAGAAACAAATAACAAGCTAGTACATAGACTTTACATGATGTCCAACAAATGCCTCTTGGTCATAGATAGGACGGGGGCCAATACAAGTCCCGGTATCACCCTCAAAGTAAAGTGACATAAAGTAAATATAGTGTATCATAGGTAGATAGAAGGTGGGTCTTGTCCTTGGAGTAAAGGACTCACCACTAGCACAATCTCACAAATCCAATCTAGCAATGAAGAGGCGGATGAGGATAGTATCCGGTCCCTACATGGTTAGATCATGCAGGCAAAAAGTATGCGTTAGTACGTTTGAGTATACTAAGTATGCGAACATGCAATGCTTACAAATATGATAACCTGCAAATCAATGTTAGATGACAAGGACACACACATATATATAGAAAAAATTATATAAGAAAGGATATCATAACAATATGCCTTAAGTCCATGATACATGAATGCCATAATACTTTAAACATAGGAGATATGACCTCAACCGACATCTAAGACCAAGCAAGCTATTACTTGAAATTCTGATGTTTACCCTACATGGAAGAAAAAGTGATCTACTTGTCAAAGGTATACCATGCTCCCCCTTATAGGACCTTCCCATTTCAGAGAAACAACCTTACCTTATGGGACACCCTATTTCAGAAAGGATTTTCATAACATAATCATCCACAAAGGGCATAAACATGAACCTATGTTTGGCACATAGTTATGAGAAAGGAGTCTTTATATAAGGACCCCTTTGGTCGAGCCCTCACCTCCAATCTCATTCAGTGCCGAGTCATCATCCCACGAGAAGACATATACATATACTCCCTCCGTTCACAATTAGATGTCAAAAAATTTCTATTTTAATTTTCATTTTTACTTGTCAATTTTGAGAATCCAAGATAAGACAAATATTTTTTTACCAATTATACCCCTAATTTATTTACCAAGTTAGACTTTTTGAAAATATTGAATGACTACATAATCTTTAGAGTACCTAGAAACCTAGAAAATGACATAATGCATTAACATATCCCAATTCAATTAAGTTAATATGAAAAAAAATTTAATTAAAAATAATAGTCCTATAAAAAAAATTAATTCAAAAGAATAGTCTTACAAATTAATAGGGGTAAAATGGTAATCTTGCCACATCAATCATTATTTTCTTAATAGGTGTGCCATGTCAAAATTTGACATCTAATTGTGAATGGAGGGAGTACATGCTTAGAATCAAAACTTAAGTGTTTTCAAATCATAATTCTTGCATATTTAGGCTTAAAAGCCAAATCATACTTCATAGTCATGAATACTTAGGCCTAAAGGCCAAATCATAATTCATTTCATGCTTTCATACATAAGAATAACTCATTCATACTTGTACATGATGGTGTATACACACCCATAATTTCTTAAAGCCATATCATAGACATTATGTGATCACATGTCATGTCATGTCATGACGATACTTGCTTGAAATCATAGTCATAATAATAATTGGGTCATAACCCACATCATAAATCTCATGAAAATACTTGTTCATGCATGCATATGGTCATGAAGAATGAAGGAATAGCATGAGAAATTAGAATTCATAATTAAAACAACATAATAGGAACAAATCATATGAAGTCCATAAAGAAATTAATAATTAAAACATACTTGAATTTACCCATGAAAAGATTCATAAATTAAAGGGATATGCATATTCAAATCTTCATAAAATCTATGTAAATCATAATAATAAGATTCAAATTATCATAAAATCAATAATTAAGTTTATCCCATAGCTCAATTTCAACAAATTAAAACTAATTTAAGAGACCCATTTGCAAATCATACTTAGAAATCATAAAATTAAAGAAATAGATTTTTGGGTCTTCATGATTGGAAGGGAATCATCAATCAACCCCACATACCTTGACGAGATTTGGAGAAATAAGGTGAATTAGACTTGAAATTGAAGCACCTTTGAATTCCCTAACTTGAATCTTCAAATCTTGGCTTGAAGGGAGATTTGGGAATTGAATTTTTGAGTCTAAGTGTTTGAATTGAGAATGGAGTGCATTGAATGAGTGAGGGTTGATTGAGGGGTCTTAGGATAGCCATAACAGTCATAAAAGGACTAGAAGTGAACCAAATTACCATAGGGACCTTAATGAAGCAGAACAAGAAAATAATTTTGGACCCCTACACTAAGGGGCTTCATGACTCGTGAAGCCCTACACGGTTCGTGAGGCCTTATAGTGGAGGGTCCTAAGTTCTGAGACGGTGATTTAATACTTAGTGATTTTGGCCAAGGGTTCCTCTACGGTCACCTTCACGGTCTATGGTGCTCTTCACGGACTGTGTGAGAGCCCATGGTTGTACCCTTAGGCTAAATCATGGTCACTAAGGCAAAGGCCCTTTACACGAGCCTCTTTCACAGCTAGTAGTGAGGACCATGAGCCGTGAAGGTCTCCATAGAAGGACACTTGGACTTAAACCTCTCATGAAGCCAGGAAACACCAAGGGATGGCCAAGGGCCACTCCTAAGGTTGCCTCCATGACTTGTGGACCCTTCCATGACTCGTGGACCCTTCCACGACTTGTGGAGGTGTTCTTGGAAGGTACCTTGGTAAAAAACACTGAAAAATTAGATTTCAAGCATTGTTAAGGCCTCCCAAGGTCCAGGTCCTTACATAATCTCCCCCTTGGGAACATTCATCCTCGAATGATCTAGAAAATGGCTTGAAAGGCTTGACTCATGAAACATCTCAACATGAGGGAACAATACAAAATTCAACATCTAAAACCATGAAATCACCAAATCCATGATAAAACACCATTTAAATAATTTTGGTGCACATTTATGCATGTCATGTCATGAAAACATAAGAGTGAAAGAGTTAAGACCACTTGAATAAGAAGAACCAAATACCTTAGGCTGGAGTAGATTGGAATAGATAAGGATATCACCTCATCATGTCCACCTCGGCCTCCCATGTAACACTTTCCATATGTTGGTTTCTCCAAAGAACTTTCACCGAATCCACATCCTTGCTCGAAGACACTTCACTTGTCTATCCAAAATCTCTACCGAAGCTTCCTCATATGTCAAGTTCTTTTCAACCTCAACACCTTCCAAAGGCACAATATTACTAGGATAACTAATCAACTTTCTCAATATCGATACATGGAAAATTAGATGGATAAAACTCATATCCGAAGGCAAATCCAACCTATAAGCCACATTTTCAATCTACTGAATATACTCATTAGGGCCTACATACCAGGGACTTAACTTACTCTTTTTACCAATATGCATTACACCCTTCATAGGTGAAACCTTCATATACACCCAAACACTAACAAGGAATTCAAGGTCCCTCTTCCAAACATACGAATAAGACTTTTGATGACTTTGATCCATCTTCAACCTTTTCCAAATCAACCTTACCTTTTCCATAGCCTCCAATACCATGTATAGGCTAATCAATTCCATCTCACCTAACTCAAACCATCCCACCGGGAATCTACACCTTCTCCCATACAAGGATTCAAATGGTGACATTCCAATGTTAGCATGATAACTATTTTTGTAAGCGAACTCAATGAGTGGTAGATGATCATCCTAATTTTCCTTGAATTCTAACACACAAGCTCTCAACATATCCTCCAAAGTTTGAATTGTCCTCTTAGCTTGCCGATTTGTTTTAAGATAGAAGAGGGTACTCAACTTCACCTTAGTACCAAGCCCTTTTTGAAATGATCTCTAAAAGTAAGAAGTAAATTGGGTACCATGATCTAATATAATAGACATAGGCACGCCATGTAATCTAACCAACTCCTACATATATCACTTGGCATAGTCCTCGACATTGAAAGTAGTCTTAACTTGTAAGAGTGAGCCAATTTAGTCATCAATCAATAATAACCCATATAGAATCAAATTGCTTTTGGGTATAGAGCAAACCAATCACAAATTCTATATTCACATCCTCCCACTTTCAAGTAGGAATCTCAATGTCTTGGGCTAAACCACTGGGCCTTTGGTATTCCACCTTCACTTGTTGATAATTAGGACACTCAAATATAAATTTGTCTATGTCCTTCTTCATACCATGCCCCAATAAACTTCCCTCAAATCCCTATACTTCTTGGTGGATCTCGAATATATATAATAAAGGGAGTTATGAGCCTTATTCAAAATCACCTCCCAAAGACCATCAACATCTGGAACACATAATTGATCTTGGTATTGAAGTACACTATCTCCCTCAGGAGAAAATCTCAATCTTCTTCTCAGCAACCAACTTCTTTAATTCGACCAATGCTGGGTCCATGTCTTGCTTTTCCTTGACATTAAAAACCATAGAAAACTCAGCTCCATTCTGAACATGAATGCTACCATAATCAAAGTCGGCCAACCTAATACCCAATCTAGCCAAATGATGCACGTCTTTCACCAACACCTTCTTGGTCTCTTCAACACGAACCATACTACCCATAGATAGCCTATTAAGAGCGTCGTCTATAATATTTGCCTTGTTGGGATAATATTGTACACTCATGTCGTAGTCTTTAAATAGCTCCAACCATCTCCTCTTTCTCAAATTAAGATCTCTTTGAGTGAACACATATTGCAAGCCTTTGTGATCGGTGAACACATCAACATGAACTCCATATAAATAATGTTACCAAATCTTCAAGTAAAATATCACAAATGCTAATTCAAGATCACGAGTTGAATAGTTTTGTTCATGCACCTTCAGCTGTCTAAATGCATAATCTATCACCTTACCATGTTGCATAAGTACACAACTCAAGATAATCTGAGAAGTATCACAATATACCACAAATCTATCTAAACCATTCAGTAGAGTCAAAATATGATCCTATGTAAGTTGATCCTTCAGAGTCTAAAAACTTTTCTCACACTCATCTGACCATACAAACTTGGCCTTCTTCTGATTCAACTTAGTCAATGGCGAGGCAATAGATGAAAAACCCTCAATGAATCTCCAATAATAACCAGCTAACACAAGAAAACTCTAAATATTCGAAGGAGTCAACAATCTAGGCCTGTTATTCACAGTCTAGGCAGTAGACCTTTGACTTTTATTTTTACAATAAACTCTTGACAGATTCCTATTTTCAATTTTATTGAGTTTCATGATATTAGGTTAATATTCATTTGTGAGTATAAGAGTTTTCCCTTTTTCTGACCTAATCTATTTCTTCATTGAGACTGGATTGTAAGTTCTTTAGTTCATTCTTACCATTTCCCTACTTTTGGGGGGTGATGATTGTCTTTTTTTACTATTTCTTCTCTAACATTGCTTTCCTTTTATATAGCTTCTGTGTAGGACTAGTGTTTCCCTTTTCAAAACCTTCAAAAACATCTCAATTGTACTTTAATTAGTGAAAATGTAACTATGCTGCTTCTACTGCTTGTCATGCCTACTGCTAGATGTGGAAGAACTTTATTGAAGAAATTCTATGATACTGTTATTAAGTGGTTTTAATTTATCCAATGGCTAGTGTAATGTAGGCAGAATTATGGCCTTTATAATCTGCATTCAAAATTTACTAACACATGAACCTGGTGTTTCATTTTGTGTAAAAAGAATTTCAACCTCTTGGTTTTCATAACATCTTTACCTGAGAGTTAAAGGTCGTATTGACTCTTAGGTTCTTTCACCCTTAATGTTTTTCATTTATCTTAAGTTTTTCCTTGCTTATGTTCTTCTTCTTTTCAACCACTGCTGAACTATGTCACTAAGATGGACATTCATTCTAACTAGACATTTCAGGACTTTGACATGCTTATTTTTTAGATCATGCACTTTCAAAAATTTTCTTGAATCTTACCCCATTTAATATATATTTCCTACATGGACTACATTTACTTTTTTTCACCAGAATCTCCCTCATGAGGCATCTAAACTTCTTGTTGTGCCATCTACTATTGTTTGTGTATTTGTAATTGATACAAACACTATCTATTATCATTTATCTTCATGAGATTTACACTTTTTTGCATACTATGTTTTCATGTGCTCATTTTTGTTTGTATTTTTTGCAATCATCTTCTTGTTCATTGGCGTTGAACTATCTTGCCTACTTTGGTGCTAGCAGGTTTTTCCCTAAGCTTTAAGTATCTCTTCCCTCTCCTTTCTATTTGTTGTAGCTTCAGTCTATTCTTAAAGATATAACCATTTCCAGTTTTAGCATTTATTTTGTCATAGTTTTCTCATCTATGCACACATGTCTATCAACTGGTTATTCCTAAATTTTTCATCTTTCTTTTTTCCATGTGACCGTCTCCCTAAATATATCTGGTACTGTATCACCTATAACGATGGATATATATTTAATAGACATCAACGTGATAGTATAGGAAAATGGTAATGAAACTAAATAAAGTTTAGTATTTGATGGCATCCATGACTTAAGAGTATATTTTTCATCGAAAAAATACTATCTTGTTGTCAATTTGAATGTTGTGAAAGCTAGATTGTATGTGTACGCCTTCTCCACTTTCTTTTTTTTTTCTATGAATTCAAAGTATATATTTGTTCATTGGTCTTACAAGAAGGCCAGGCTTGGACATTACAAGTGCTAAATTGAGATAAAAGATACTTGATAGACAAAAGCACAAATTAGACCTAACATCAATATATGTTTGAAAGTAAACAGTACATCATTTTGTAACTCAACTGTCAAAATTGAATAATATTTGGGTACTCAATTTAGAAGTTCTAAATTCTTATAGTCAGAAAATACAAACTATTTAATGCATTTAGATAATTCCAATGTTGTTTGTCATATCCAAAGCATCATAGTCGGGCGTCACCCTCACGTAGGCCTTTTTTGATCCATCAGGCTTGATCAACGTATTGACCTTTTTAATCTGGATGTCATACATTTCTTCACCATATCCTTAATCTTTTTTTTATCAGCATGGATATCAACAATAAATACAAGTGTATTATTGTCCTCGATTTTCTTCAACGTAGACTCAGTGGTGAGAGGATGTTTAAGAATCTTGTACTGATCAAGTTTGTTCCTTCCAGGTGCACTAGTTCTGGGATACTTGAGATTTCTATCCTTCTTCTATGTCTTAGGCCGATGAAATGTAACTTTAATTCATATTTTTTTTGCTGTCTTTTTAAAGGTTGATCCCAATTTAATAGCCTTGGCAACCTTAACGGCTTGGGCTTCAGGTTACTTTTTTTTGGCCATATCTGATTTAGCTGGAGCCATTAGAAAAAATTTCAAACCTAAACTATAAAACTCAGATAAGCTCCCCAATGTGTGACCTTCTCCATTTTCAATATTTTCATTGATAAAAAATGTCTCATACACTTTCAGATGTACTATTAACGAGCACTTTGCTGTGACACAATAATAAGCTTTTATGTTAACTTTCAATCTAATAGATTGGGAGAAAACCTCTACATAAGTCAAGTTGTATATAAGAAATGGTATAATCTACAAAAATATATGATTCTTGGCAAAAACACCCGATCATCATTAATCACTGGAATCAAATAGATGCCCAAACATTGACTCAAAATAAAAAATATGACCTAACATATACAAATGTATTTTTGACTTCCTCAAGATATCTCTAGTCACTCTCATCCAAAATGATCCAAATATGTGTCAAAGAAATGTTCTTCCATGTTTCTACTACTCTATTTGATGACCTTGCTGGTCTGGACATCCTTCACTGTCCCTAGCGTTAGGTTCTCCATTTATGGTGTATTGCTTGATGATGGATAAATAGGTGATTCGTGTTATTCCCAAATTATTTTCACATTTAGTTTCACCTAGTGTGCAAACTTTGTCTCTTCTTGAGATACCTATCATGTAGATATATATCCTAGCTGCTAGTCACATGAAAAGTCACATATTTTTTGGAGCTTTAATAATTTGATGTATAGGATCAATTCCGCTTTTTTTTTATAGGAGACACTACAAAAAACCTAATAATTCCATCTCATTCTCTACTACCTAAGCTGTAGTGATACAATGCTAGTGCTACCCTCTATCCTAGCTATTCAAGCTCTCCTATCTTCTTGTTCTTTCTCAATCGCCATCTCTATGTCATCTCGAATATTGAGAGACCATAACATACACAATCATGGGGCTCAGTATTTATATTATGTATATTTCATCCATACTGGTTAATAAGTTTTTAAGAACTGTACATATTGGTAAGTTTTTCCTTATAAAAATTCTAGTGTTTGGATTGTAGTGAAGCTGCATCTCTGCACACGTCATCTCAGTTTGAATTATTCTTGGTTCCTTTGTTATCATTTAAAACATATTCTACTCTATGTCAAGTAATAGTGTGTCATTGGGAGACTAGAACAACTATTTTTCTCACTTGGTTATGAGTGCTAAATAATCAGGAAGTACACTGGATATTTCTCTCCAAGAATCTGATAAACTTTTATCCATAAGTATTGCTTAGTTTAAGAATGTGAGAATTTACCTAGTCTGAAGCCTCTATCTCAGTTTCCTCTAGGGATGCAAGAGACTTTGTGGTAACAGGCGAGTTAACTAAAGTTCACTAGTCTAAATAAACACTCTTCTAAGTATCAAATTATAGCCAGACTTTCAAATATTAATTTGATTGCTTCGCTAAAATTAATATGGTGTTAAATGAGGTATCAAATCTAATTTCCTTTCTTTAGAAATTCCAAGCTTAAATATAGTATGCTCTTATGTGACTTCTAGTTTGATCCTTTTTATGTGGATGCCAATTCCATATGAACTATGAATTTATTATTTTGCTTATTTGAATTACTTTAAACTATTTGAGGTAGGTTTTGATATAATTTGAATCATGTGTGTGGTCTAAGAGAATGTTTTGATTATGGCATGTGAAATAGGCTTAAATGTGATTAGAGAAAAATACTGAATAGTAATGCTAACTTGTATCACCTATGTATCATGAATCAAGTGTGGGCTAAGATAGGATAACTATGTGAACATAGCCATAAATAAAATATTTGCTACTTATTAAAATGTGAAACTGAGTTCCTTTATTTAGTGGTGCTAGGTGATGTTGATGGTCCATTGTGATATCTTTTACGATAGTTTTTGTAAACTGAATCTGACATAGGATGTTCCAGGGGATATATGAAGTATGAAATTCATTCTAAAATTAAAAAAAGAGATGTAGGATTTCTTAGAAGATGAATACAATGCAATCTTTTAGTACTAAAAGGTTAAGTATCTAAATACTCTATGTGCAACTTAAATTGGATAAACCAAGAAACATTTTGTTCTAAGTGTTTGAAGTTTTTGCTCTGTTTAAAATATTGAGTTGATCTTTAACTTTAACTTATGTTTGGGGAACACATAGAGGTGTTAGCTATATAGATTTCTTTAGGATTAATCTAAGTTAGTTTCTAAATTAATATTTAGTTCTTTCTCTTTTTTGTTGTTATACTAATATGATTCTTATTTATTTTGGTGTGATTCAAGATTATGACACCCAATAAAGAATGGATGCAACTATTTGATGATTGACTTGATAATGCTTATGTATCAGGGGTGGAAGCTTTTTGAATTATGCTTTTACAAGATTAGGAGAATCACAAAAGATACGTTGTCCATGTATGAAATGTTGTAATGAATCTTTAAGAACACGTGATATGGTTAGGTCACATTAACTGATACATGAAATATTATAAAATTATACTTTTTGGTATCATCACGGGGAGAGTTACATGAGCCATCACAATCAGATTCTGAATTTATAGACAATAATGACATTGAAAAGGACAATGATGAGGATGAAATATATGAGAAAGGATTTATACCCTGATTTCAATGAAGACAATATGAACATTGGTGATCATGATTTTATTGAGCAGGAACCAAATCTTGAAGCAAAATAATTCTACAACCTATTAAATGATTTTGAACAACGAATCTATGAAGGTTCAAAAGCATCTAAACTTTCTACTTTGGTTAAATTACTTCATAAAAGTATTGGTCAATGGAGTAATGCATCATTTACAATGTTGTTGAAGTTTCTGAAGGAAGATTTATTGCCGGATGGATCAAATTTACCAAGTTCATATTATAATGCAAAACAATAATTCGGGACCTTGGATTTTCTTATGAGAGATTGATGCATGTAAGAATAATTGCATGTTGTGTTGGAAGGATGATGAGTTTCTTGAATCTTGTAAAGTGTGTGGGGTATCTAGGTTGAAGGAGGATAAACATAATGGAGAAACAAAATTTAAGAGATGAAAAAAAGGTACCATGGAAGATTTTATGTTATTTTCTTCTAAAGCCAAGACTTCAAAGGTTGTTTATGTCCTCAAAAATATCGTTTTTGACGGGATGGCATCATGATGAGAGAGTTGATGATGGGATAATGACACATTATGTAGATTCGGTAGTATAGAAGACACTTGATGAACTTCATCCATCTTTTGCTTCTGAGCCACGTAATGTTTGACTTGGACTTGCTAGTGATGGTTTTCAACCATTTAAAAGTTCCAAAACATCACATAGCATTTGACCTGTGATATTGATTCCTTATAATTTACCACCTTGGTTATGCATGAAACAAGAGAATTTTATTTTATCGATGCTTATTTCTGGCCTTGAGAGTCTCACATATGCAATTGATATTTATCTCTAACCTTTGATAGGGGAATTAACGGAATTATGAGAAACTGGTGTGAAGACCTTTGATGCATAATCTAGAAAATTTTTATATTACATGCATCTTTGTTATGGACCATTAATGAATTTCCAACATATGTAAATTTGTCAAGATAGAGTACTAAAGGAAAATTGGCTTGTCCATGTTGTAATAAATAAACTCTTTCCATTTGGTTGGAAAATGGGAAAAACAATGTTATATGCGCCATATACACTTTCTTACTCGTAATCATAGATAGCAAAATGATAAAGATGCATTTGATGGTACTAAGGAGCAAAAATTACCACAAAAAATGCTATCTGTTAGTGACATACTTGATCAAGTGGCTGATTTACATGGTAACACACTATCAAAGGATCCAAAGAAAAAGATTAAAATATCACATGATAGTAGAGGTGATAATTGAAATAAGAAGGGTATTTTCTTTGATCTTCCATATTGGAAAACTCTGTTATTGTGACATAATTTAGATGTGATGCACATTGAGAAAAATATTTGTGATAGTATTTTGGATACAATTTTAAATTTTAAAGGAAAAACTAAAGATACCTTGAATTCTCGAATGGATTTGCAAGCAATGCACATAAAGAAAGAATTGTATCCAATAAAAAATGGAGATAAATATGAGTTATCAACTGCATGTTATGAATTATCTCTTGAAGAGAAGCACAATTTTTTCAAGTTCTTGAAGAATTTAAGGGTCCCAAATGATTTTTCGTCAAATATTTCTCAGTCTGTCAATATTAAAGATCACTAACTTTTATGGTTAAAAAGTCATGATTGTCATATTATTCTACAACATTTGCTCTCACTTGCAATAAGTGGTATGCTCTGCAAATCTGTACTTGAACCACTTATTGGGTTATCTATAGTTTTCAACATGCTTGGAGTAAAATATTTGAGAGTAGATGAGCTTGAGCGAATAAAAGCCCAAATTCCTATAACTCTTTGCAAGTTAGAAAAGGTCTTCATTCCTGTATTTTTTGATATCATGATTCACTTTCCGAATCATTTAACTAATGAAGCTAAGATTGTTGGACCTATTCAATATCGATGGATGTATCCAATTGAGCGATTACTATACTTTTTGAAGTATTTTATTCGCAATAGGACTCACCTTGAAGGCACTATTACAGAGGGATATATAGAAACTGAATGTATGACTTTATGTTAAATATTTGAATATAGTGGAAACAAAATTTAACTATAAAGAGAGAAATTATGATGGGGGTGCAATTGAGCTTGATGGAGGTTTGACCATTTTTTCTAAACCTGGAAAAACTTTAAATAGTTGCACACTAGGCGATCTTGATTCATATGAATTTGAGCAGACATATTTTTATATTCTGAAGAATTGTGATAAAATTCAACCCTTATTTGAGTAAGTAATAATACTCAATCACATAATTGACTTTTACCTTTTCATATTTTCATACTTAAAATGACATACTATACTTCAAATTCTTTGCAGAGAATTTTCACAAATTTTATTAGATACTTCTAAGAATGTTTTAGAGAATGAATGGAATAGGCAATTCATTAGTTGGTCAAAAATAAAGGTGAGTAGTTAATTTTTTACCATCAAAATTATTTTAGTGACTAGAATTTTTAAACTATGTACTTGATTTTGATAGGATGCAGAATTGCACAAATATGATGACAACAAGAAAATAAGAGATGTACTCTCATTGTCACGTGGTCCTCTTCCATACGTGACAAGTTTCAAAATCTATGTTACTAATGGATTTAGATTTCATGTTCAAGATCACAATAAAGATTTGAGAACTTAAAATTGCGGGTGATTGTAGTTCCTGAGACTGATGAAGAGAATAAAACTATAGATTACTATGTATAGTTAACTGAGATACTTGAATTATAATTTATTGGTGGAAGAAGAGTGATGCTATCCCGATGTATGTGGTTTGATGTATATGATCATGAAAGGGGAATTAAAGAAGATGAATATGGCTTCATTAGTATAAACAAACAATGATTTTTGAATGTAAATGAGCCTTAGCATCACCAGTATTTTATGTTGACGATCTTTCAAAGAAAGGTTGACATGTTGTATAAAAGGTTCAATCTCGTGATTCTTTTGATCTTGGAAAAAAAATTGATGGTGATTTAGAAGATCTGTCAGGAATCTAGGAAGCCGTTGTGTATGGAATAGTCGATCGAAGTAATTACCAGAAGGGTTCTTAGTCTCTCATAAATAATTTAATAGGATTTATGGAATTTATTGATTTTATCAGTTTTACTTTATGATTTTTATTAAATGATATCATATTTGTTTATTTTGTATTCATGTTAGCTTTTTGAGTTCTCATTTTGTTATTATGGTATTAAGTTGGATTCTTAAAATACTCTTTGCTTTTTTGATTCCTATGTTCATGTAGTTTCTTCATGGGTAAAATATAGGTTTTGGTTAAAGGGAAATAGAATATGGGCATCTTATGTAACTCTATTCACATGTATGATTTTATTGGCACAAGTTTCTTTTAAGATATGTCAAGCTCACTAACACATTAAGTTGAGGCAAACTCAAACCAAAGCTTAACTTTGGCCATATGGTTGCTTAGATCATACCCAAAATAAAGTGTCACGACCCGGATAGGGGGCCTAGATGTGGCATGGAGAATGAGGACCCGAAGACTCTCCATCAAGCTATCATAGCATCATTACACACATCATCGGTTCGGAAGCGCGAAAGCTAAACACATAGCACGTAAATTCTAAGGAATTGGGGACTTGGGACTCAAGCTATGGGGACAATATCGGGGATGGGACAAACATGCTTGCACATAGCACATAGTGATAATCTCTAAGGACAAGGGGAAATAGAATTCCACTATGGGGGCACACCGGGATTTTGGGACTTTCCATATAAGCACATAGCCATTCACAATACCCATCATGCAAGTCATAAGCATAATAAGAGAGACATTATCATAAATCAAGCTAAATAACATCGTATTACATAACCAAATATCCAACATACAAGCCAACGTACAAGAGTATAGATTTGTCCAATAATGTCTCTACATAGATGAGCGGAGCCTCGACAAGTTTGAGGCTCACCCTCAAGACATAAAAAGTAAATACATAAAATAAAGTGGTAGATAGACGGTGGCTATTTCCCTTAAACAAGAGGGCTCACCACTAGCAAGTCTTCAATAGAATATCAAGCGTCGTACGGTAGAATGTAGATATCACCTTCGGTCCCTAGATGGTTAGAACATGTAGTCAAGAATATGGGTTAGCACAATTAAGCACTAAGTATGCGGGCATGCAATGCATATGGCAAGTATAGTATGAACAAGCAACATGTCAAGGGGACAAGTGATACAAAAAGATTGCACATAATCAAAGAGTAGTATAACAATATGCCATACCATGATGCATGAGATGCAATCCTATGTTCATATATAGCGGGGATGTAACCTTAACCGACAACATGGAAGACCCGAACGAGCCACTATCCGGATCCGGTCTACTTGCCAAGTAGTACCCATGGATCCCTTGAGACAAGGGATAACATGACATGGGAACCCCTATCTAGGGATTCAAAAACCCATGGTGGAACATGGTTTGACAGAAAGGGGTGGAGCCCAATCCCTCGGTGCTAAGTCTCATCCCACGGGAATACATACATATATACATGCAACATTAAATCGAGAGACTTACATTCTTTGCAAATCATGCATCATTAGTCATGTCAAAACCATGGTACAAGGAGCATGTTAATGCTTAGGCCATAGGCCAACAAGAGTTTCCAAAACATTTCATGATCATTCCATATCAATGCAACAAGAGTAGCTCATTTACATGGGCTTTTTAAACAAGCAATCAAGACAATATCATGGGGATGCAAGCATCCAAAATGCTCAAAGATCCATGGCAAGGGACTATGTGATCACAAGTCATA
>JBCEWC010004638.1:0-26777 GCA_038996855.1 Solanum aculeatissimum
CTTTTAAATTTTAAATACGGTCTAATAATTTTTGTGTTTTGCAAAGATAAAATTTTACGCGAATAGATAATTAATCCACATTTTTTTTCTCTCTATCTTTTTTTTTCCTTTATCACTTTCTTCTTCATCAACAACCCTTTTCCACCTAATCCCCAATCTTTTGAATTTCAAATTCAAAATCCTCCCAAAATCTCACATTTAATCCTCCATTCCCCCCCCCCCCCCTTTTCTTCTTATAAATACCCCTCCTTGTGTTAAGAAAAAAAAAGAATTTTTATTTTGAAGAAAACTTCTCACTAAAAAAAATAATATATATATATATATATTTTTTTTTTCGCCCCTGTTCAAATCCGAAATTTCCAGAAAAATTGTCCAAATTTTGAGCTTCCGAAACTGCCGGGTTGCATCACCGAAGTTCGTCTCGTGGTGGGAGTCTGTGGAAGCTCATCGTCTCGGTTTGTCGCACTTTAAAAGGTGTCTTAAGTGTTTAGAAAAGGGACCAACAGTTTGTAGTGGAATATTGGTGGGAATAAGATGTTGTTGATTTTCAGATATTGGATTCTTGGACTGCCAATGGTGGAAGACCATAGGGAATCTGACACAAGCTGGAGTGATTTGAGTGTTTTCTAGCATTTGGTTAATTTATTGAAAAATTTTCTTTTTTGTTATTTTGGTTTTAAATGGAGAGGGGAGTTGGGTTTTGGGCGTCTCCAAAAGGTCATATGGAGGGTGGTGCCTCGTTTGATTCTAGTATAAGGTCTTCAAATGTTGATTCATTCAACAATGTTATGAAGATTATGAACCTTTATGCTTATGTTGGATGGTGCACTAGCTCTAGTGCAATAGAGCAGATGTTAGCCTCTTATGCAACATTTTCGCCAATGAATCCCATGTCTCAAAGTTATGCACCATTTGAAGGAATGAGTTATGCAGAACAAAACACTGGAGCATTTCCTCCTACGGATGATGCCAATATGGTGGTAAGTACTCATGACAGAGGAGAGAAAATGATGTTTCGGCAAATGATGACCAGTTACATTTTACGATAGATTCAATTGATGGGGGGGGGGGGGCCGATTTGGTAGCTAAAAAAAAGTAAAAGATCAAGCCAACGGTCTGATGGTGCGGATATTGGCAACTCTATGATCCTAAGATCACCTTCTCAACCACTTGCTGAGAAAATGCTTAGAGCATTGGCAATGTTTAAAGAGTCATCTAGTGTAGGAATTTTGGCTCAAGTTTGGATTCCAATGAAGAATGGTGATCAATATGTCTTGAACACGTGTGAACAACCATATCTTCTTGATCAAGTGCTTTCTGGCTATCGAGAGGTCTCTAGGAAGTTCACCTTTGATACAAAAGCAAAACCAGGAGCCATTCTAGGTCTTCCTGGTCGAGTGTTTAGTTCAAGAATTCCAGAGTGGGCGTCAAATGTTCTTTACTATAAGGAGGCTGAGTATTTACGTGTACAATATGCTGTTAACCATGAAGTTCGTGGATCTATTGCTTTACCTATCTTTGAGGATGATGCGTGTGAAACTCGATGTTGTGCAGTTTTGGAACTCGTAACAATGAAGGAGAAACCAAATTTTGATTTGGAAATCGATCATGTTTGTCAGGCTCTCCAGGTTCACTGCTCATTCTTACATGATTTCTTTATTTTTGAGTCATGATCCCTTTTATATTGTAGCCTTGGAGTAGTTATGTTTTTTGTTTCAATCCTTAATTTTAGTTGCAAATTGTCATTTGTTGTTGTTTAGAAAAGAAAAATAGTGAGACAGTAATCTTTTTTTTTGTTCTTTGAACTTGTATTACACAAGTTTGTTTAACTGCTATACAATAAAAAGGAATACCTGAGCAAATAAACTAGTAAATTTAGTTTGCATAATATTTGTTATTGAAATTTCGATTGTGATTGATTACACCACTACAATAACTTTTTGTTCCTTGACTATTCTTGATATGCATGTTTTTTTAAAAAAAAACAAAAAGGAGGGCAGAGGTAGTGGTCATAGTTTAGCTCTTTTATCTTGGAACCTGATTTAGAACAAATAAAAAATATTCCAGTTATAAACTGTTCAAGAGATTTTGATACATTATGTGACATTCTTTCTTGTTGAATTTTAGTTAACAATTATTCCTTAAGAATTGGGTTCTATTTGAACTTGTTGAGTCATAACTTGCTTATCACTCATAAATAAAGTGATAATACCAACCTGATTGTCACTAACTCTTTTGTGTATCATGACAAATATGGGTCACTTTTATTTATCCCCCACAAACACACACTCACACTCTCTCTTACTGCTCTTCCACATTGCCCCGTGCCAACAAACCTCTAATAAAGGAAAAAAATGTGTGCATCCAAACCATGCAACTTTAAGAGAAACTTGTTTGGTTGTTTTATGATAATATAAATTCTTGTTTCAACTATCGAATCTTTCCTTTATATTTCTTGTTTATCAGAAGTTTATGCTACCAGTGAGTCAGAGCACGTTGACTCACAGTATGTAGTAAGTTTGTACATAAGTATTAAAAAGACTGAAGTTACAAAATTAAGATGACTGCTGTAATACGATGTCACAATATGTACTTTTCTTATCACTCTGAATTTTTATCGCATTTGTTGGATCCTCTTGTGCACGCGTTTTCATATATCTTTTATTGCATCCTTTGATAAAAGATGGTTTAATTTGTAGCTTCTGCTCATCTGCAGACTGTGAATTTAAGGAGTATTGTGCCACATCGAGTTCATTCTCAGGTATACTCAAAATTTTAATTGTACATGCATGGAATCTACACACGGATCATGTTCTTTATTTTCTTGTGTCATGTTCTTGATTCCTTTTCTATTTTAGATCAGTAATCCGACCTCCTAATTTCTTGTTTCTAGTTACAATTTATGTTTTCTTATTTTGCAGAATCTGTCAAATAATCAAAGAGATGCTTTAGCTGAGATAACAGATGTTCTGCGAGCAGTTTGCCATGCACATAAGCTGCCTCTTGCTCTGACATGGATTCCCTGTAGTGTCACTGAAGGAGAAGGAAATGAATCCATAAAAGTATGTGTTAAAGGATGTAATGCAAGTTTAAATGATAAATGTGTGTTATGTGTTGAGGATACAACTTGTTATGTGAGTGACAAGGAAATGCAAGGATTTGTACATGCATGTATGGAACATTTTCTCGAGGAAGGTGAAGGTATTGTTGGGAAAGCTCTTCAATCCAACCATCCCTTCTTCTACCCTGATGTGAAGGAGTACCATATAAGTGAGTACCCACTTGTTCATCATGCACGAAAATTTGGTCTAAATGCTGCTGTGGCTATTAGATTACGTAGTACATTCACTGGAAATGATGATTACATATTGGAGTTCTTTCTTCCCGTAAGTATGAAGGGAAGTATCGAGCAACAACTTCTCTTGAATAACCTTTCGGGCACCATGCAAAGAATTTGCAAAAGTTTGAGAACAGTAGCAGATGCAGAATTGGTTGAACAAGGCGCTAAGTTTGGATTACAGGATGAATCTGTTCGAAATATACCACCGATTGCATTGTCTAGGAGGAACTCTTAACATTCATTGGACAACAATTCAAATTTTGGAAATCGTTCTCCTCTAGGTGTGTGTGATTCAAAGAGTGTTGGAATGCATGCTGATGATTCTCGTGAACAGGTATCTCACTCAAATATCAAACAATTATTATTTTATCTAATTTACATCCAACTAGATTATTTCGATTGAGTATTTAATTACAAACAATTTTCGTTTAATGTGATCTAGGTGAGCACGTCTAATGTGCTTCACATTCATACATTGAGCATACTCTTTCTTTGACATTTGTTCATTTTTCCCAAAGCAACTTATGTTCCGTCAGTGAATGACTTATTTTCTAAATGCATCTATGCTGAAGTTTTGCTGCGATATATTTTGTAGACAATGACTGAATCAAGAAGACAAATTGAGAAAAAACGAAGTACATCAGAAAAACATGTTAGCTTAAGTGTTCTTCAACAGTACTTTTCTGGAAGCTTGAAGGATGCTGCAAAAAGCATTGGTGGTAAGCATATATACATCAAGTGGATGATTTCACTAATTTGGCATGATACTGGATACCTATTGATCATTCAATGTTATCAAAAGCGAAAGGAGCTAAAAACTCTGAGGTTTGTTGGGGCTCTTAGTACAAATAAAGTGTGGCCTTTAAGTAACGCAAATGAGAAACACCAATACAAATTTACATGTTTATTCTAAGACTAATAACTAAAAGAATGAATAGAAAATATATAGACAGTGAAAATCAATTTTTTAACGATAAAAAAAAAATTAATTGTTTAGTGTTGTCTCTTTTGGAAACACAGGGAGATGTTTGTGTTAAAGCCTTGATGATGACATTGAATTGTATAATAAGCAAGGCAAAACACTTACATGTTTTGAGCCTCACTTCAGGGTTTAAGTTCACCTTTGACAACCTTGATATGATTACTTTATTAGTTGTTGACAATAGCTCCTCCTATTTGGTGTTAATTTTCTGATTTAACAGTCCTTTGAGAAAAATTTCTCTTTTAACTTTATCAAGATTTTGTCTTTTGTCCAAATAGGAGATTATAAGGGTAAACAAAGTTTTTCCTTTGTTATTAAACAAAAAAGAAACCTTTGGAAAAAAAAAAAGGAAGTGTAAACACAGTGAATACTATTGAATATCTTACTCTTCGTTTTCCTTCAACCTCGAATTTGGAGCTCTTCTGCATTCGTTACCTTCTCTTATGATTAAGATATGCTATTTTGGATGGCTATCGTATATTTTGTGGAGTTCTATGTGACTGCTCAATTTAAGTGAAGTTTTGCTTAACCCAAAGGGAAAAGAAAAAAGAAGGCAAAGTAAAAATTGAATCCTCAATATCGATATGTAGGAATGGTTTTGGGGATCCGTTGATATATGCTAAGTTGCTCGGACTCAGCTGCTAGTGTTCAATACAAGTGCAGATCTAGAGATTGAATCCTTCATGATTTAAATTTTGAGATTTAAGGATATGGATCGAAGTTTGAATACAGGTGCGGGGATTCAACTAAAAATAAAATTCATACATATAAGAGTGGAGTTATAAAACTTAAATTATGAGATATTATGTGAAAAACTCGAGTAGAAATATTGGTTAAGAGTAGAATCTTAGAAGGAGATAAAAGAAAAAAGAGTGACATAGAAAATTCTATATACAAGGAATTTAAGTTTCTTCAGTTTCACCCTAGCCTTTGTTTTGATTACAACTATTATTGAATTTGCATGAAGTTTCTCTGTTGATTTTGATCGAAGTACTCAAAATCTGATAACTAGATCAAGTATAGATTTGACCTCCACCCCCACCCGCTCCACACCAATGTTGTGTTGACATTGGTGTGGGAATGAAAGCGAGAAGTCTGAGCAATTTAGGATTTATGCCATGTAATACTGTAGATTTCACAGTTGTATTTATCCAAATTATCTGGGGACTTATGGAAGTTCATTTCAGAGGTGGTATATTAAGTTATATGGAAAAGTAACAAATGCTAGAGTTTTGAAGACAAGTAGGAGAATGTAGTTAAAATTTTAAACTTAATCCTACATCATTGCTTAGGTGCTTAGGTTTTGGTGGATCAGAGCTACAACATTTGTTTTAAGAGTCGGGAGTTATGATTGATTTCCTTTGTTCTTTACATACACTGCACTCTTTTTTCAGCATTTCCTTAATGTGGTATTTTTATAGCAATAATATCTTTGTCTGTAAATGAAAATAGTTAGATGTGAAGTATCCGTTCTTTGTGATCTTTTTAAGAGTATGCAGAGACATTATTTTTTTCTTAAGATGAGAAGGAGAATGGAAAGTAAAAAATATATTGGCTTTTCTTTGAAGCAGTAGAGCCTTTTAGAAGGTGATCTTAATTTTTTTGTATTTTGCAGTGTGTCCAACTACCTTGAAAAGGATATGTCGACAACATGGAATATCTAGGTGGCCATCCCGAAAGATAAACAAAGTCAATCGGTCTTTGAAAAAGGTACGAACAGTGCTAGAATCTGTCCAAGGGGTAGGAGGGGGATTGAAGTTTAATCCAACCCTTGGAGGTTTGGTTCCAACTGGTTCTATTATCCAAGATTTCCATGTACAGAAAAACATATTTTTTCCGTTTGAAGACGCCTCTATCAAAAATCCTACTTCTATTTTCCAGGATGTTGTGTATGTACCCTCGACTTTAGGTAGTGACGAGGAGAATTCTATGATGAAAATGAAAGAGGACTCTTATGTTGATGGGAACCAACTCAACCAATTTACTCATATCAACATTCCATCTTTTAAGAGAGGGAATAAATCAAGTATTGAAGTGTCTGAATTTTGTTATGAATCCAAGTTGGCTGCATTAGATGCAGGGTCATCCGGACTTGCATGTTTGAAAGGAGATAATGAAATGGATGGTGATGGTGGGGTGATTGAACATAACCAGGCTAGTTCTTCAGCCATGACAGACTCATCCAATGGGTCTGGGTCGATGATCAATGGCAGTTCATCAAGCTCTCGTAGTTGTGCGGAGAAACATTCTAAAGTTGAGGTGAACTATGGTGATAGTGGGTCAACAATTACTATAAAAGCCACTTACAAAGAAGATACCATCAGATTTAAGTTTGACCTTTCAACAGGGTATTTTCAACTCTATGAGGATGTTGCCAAGAGGTTTAAATTGCAGACTGGGACATTCCAACTCAAGTATCTTGATGATGAGGAGGAATGGGTGATGTTGGTAAATGATGCAGATTTGCATGAGTGTCTTGAGATATTGGATTTTGGTGCTGGTCGTACCGTCAAATTTCTTGTTTGTGATACACCATGTGCTCTAGGTAGCTCAGGTAGCAGTAACTGTTTTTTGGCGGATGGTTCTTAATAATGTAGTCTCTTGCAAGTCCAAAAGCTTTAGTCAGCATCTGGTACTTCAAATGATAATGACGCCACCTGGATGTCTTTGAGAGTTGCTATTTACACATGAATCACTAGTATGTCGGGTAGAGTTTTTTCGTTCTGCCTTTGAATGTGCTTATTCCTAGCAAGATATCCATAGAAGAAAAGCAAGAGCATAAGAAGATTAGTAGAAGCTGCATAGTAGGTGAAAGTTCATTTGTCGTCTACTTTCTATTATGTTTGCAGGTGAGATAGATGGCGCATCTTTTATAGGTCACGAATGAGTTAAAAAATAAACTTTATCTCAAGAGCCTTACCTACTTTGTAAATATGTTAGTTTATGAGTGTTCTGTCAGGGAATAGTCGAAGCAATAAGTTGTCCAACATGTCTTTTCAATAATAATATGTAAAATTTCCTGTTAATGTTAATTTGTCTCTCTTTTGCAGAAGTTATTTGATATTTTGCCTAGATACTTGATAATAGGGAGTATGATCCATAGAAATGTACATGGACTAAATGGTACAACATAACGAATGTGGTTTATCTTCAAATCTCATAGTAATTTTAGTACCTGTGTGATGCGCTTTTAATGTTAAAAAAATATTATTTTGTTTACTTGATCAAATTAAATTATTATTCATACACAATTATGGGTCCTACAATTAAGACATTGTTTCTATTTAGGTCATCATGACCTACAATGTAAGTTCTATGAACAATTTCTTTTGGACTTTGACTTAAGACAACCTTTATTATTGATCTATTTATACTGAACAAAAATGTCAAATAACAGATAATTTATACGAATAAAACATAATTTTATGAAAAAATGCACAGGTCATTTAAAATTTTTTGATGACAAAGAAAACTTGAAGTCGTTTATCTTTGGGTGCACACTAGGTAAAACCCATGCTCCTATACAATATTTATCTTTTTTCATCATAAATGTTACTCTCTACGTCGTATTTTATGTGACATCATTTGACTTGACACATTGTTTAAGAGAAAAAAATGACTTTTAAAATTTGTGGTCTAAAACAATCCGCATTTCTATATGTCTTTGATATTTCTTCTTACCTTATGTATGAAAGCATGCTAAGAGACTAGGTTGGAGTCTTTTGGAATTTTAAATGTTTTGTCACGCCTAGGGCCTAACTTGAGTCGTGCTTCATATTATAGTTTCTATTATTAATAAATTATTTTTATTTTATGATAAAATGCCATTAACTTAGATACTCGATCAATATATATATATATATATTACAAAAATAATATATTATAAGAAATTTATCATATAAACTAAAAATAAAAATAACATGATTTTTAAAAAGTGAAAAAAGAAGAAAAATATTGGTAATATAAAAATAGTATAGATATTAGATATTTAAAAAAAAAAAGAAATGAGGAAATAACTATTTTTCAAAATTGAGGAGGAATTTAATTTCTTAAATCAAAATTAAAGGTGTAAATAATTTTCATCCTCTAAAAATTCGCCCTTCTCCTGCCTTATATTATCTATCCCAGCTCATTAAAAATTACGATGTAAGAAATGTGAAGAAGCACACAACTGAGTGCCAATATATTTGCTTTAGTTCTGTGCTTCACTCAAAAGTAAATTGCTTGATTTGATTGTTGAAGCTTTGATAATACATGTCAAAGGTCTTTGGTTCAAATCTGAGAAGCAACTTTTTAAATTTTGTTGTCCATTTTGACATTTTCCTTCTATATGTTTTCAATAATTAACTTTTCAACGTTTGAAGCATTTTCATTCATTTTTACCTAGCAAAAAAATTGGAGCCCACTTGATTATTACCCATTTACTTGAAATTGTATTGCTTAAATATTTTTGTATAGAAAAAAAAAGTGGTCCACTTAAATATTTTTCATTTCTTGCAATTGTGGACTTCTTGTGTATTTGTAATTTATTTCGTTCGTTTTTATTTGTTTATGTAAAATTTTATATGTTGCGTAAATTATAACTAATATGAGTATTCTACAATAATAATTATATTAATTAATGCATATTCATAAATCATATAAAATAATATGAATTAAGTAATTAATATTAAGGATAATATATGAAAAAAAATCTTGATATGCTAAAAGTGAGAAGTAAAAATACATTTTTATTATGATAAAAAATAGACTTAAACTATATAAAATAATAGTAATCAAAATTAAAATTTAAAAAATATAATTGATAGTTTTAATAAACTCCTAATAAAATTGGTTTGTCAATAAATAATTATATAATCCTTTTTATGTGAATAATTTTTGATACAGTAAAATAAATTCAATTAATTAAAAAAATAATTAGTCGAATAACTTAATAATTAAGTATATTAAACATATATAACAAAATTATAAAAAAATATTTTGCATAAATATTTAGCACAATATTATGAAACTCGTGCACCTTTTACTAGTCATTATATATATATATATATATATACTAGATATAAAAGGGCCGTCAATATTACAATTTTAAATATCTTATAGGCATTTAATTAATTTTTAAAAAAAATTATCATTAATATTTTCTAATGTAAACTATTGTAAATGATAATAGAATCATACTTTATAATAATATTTTTTTTATCAAATAATAACTTAACTTATTTAAACTGTCGTAATTAATAATACAATATTATATGCTCTAATACTTGTTTTGACATAATGTTAAACACATGCATTCAAATTAAATAGATAATTTAGTGGTATTCTTGTTTTTTTTTATTTGAATATTATTCAAGTGAATATATTTATGAAAGCTAATAAATAATATATTGAAATTTTTTATTGAATTATGTGAAGCAATAAAATCTATTGATAAATTGAATTTTACTACACTTAAACTTGCTTTATAGGTGTTTAATTAAAAAAATAATGACCTACTTGATGAAATTAAAATGTATTATATCATTCTTTATAAACCTATAAAAGAATTTAAAAAAAAGTCATTATTTTATTTCTAGTCTTATATACATCATAATTAGAAGAACAATTTAGTATAGTAAAATTCTCACGAAATGATCATTATATCTTAAAAAAATTCATTTAAATAAATTTGTAGTTAGAAATTAATATACGATCCATGTGAGTGATTATCATTAAAAATATTTGAAAAGATTCTAAAAATAACTATTTTATCCTTGATCCTCCTCCTTTATAACTTTAAAATTATATTAAATTATAAAAAATTCGTAATCTAAATAAGTTAGCATGTTCAAAACTCAATCAATGTAATAGTTTGTGTTAAGTATTCAAAACTTTATGTATCAATTGAATTCTGATTTGTTAATTTTACATGTTTAAAAGAAATAAAGTACGAATTCAATTTTATATTTAAACGAAGAAATACTATTTTTAGATTTTAATGAACACTTATCTTACTTTAATTTTGAGTATTTTATCAAGCTCATTTTATTTGTCATATTATTATTTTAAATATTCTTTTAAATAATATTTTAAAAAATAATTTTACTAAGTTAATTTTATTTACTCATTGATCTCAATTTTATCATGTACTACTTTTTCTTAACTACATTAATCACTTTTCAAATTTATTAGAGTAAATATAAACGTGAAAAGAAAATTAAATTATATCTTCTTTTTTATGATAATAAATATTAATTTAAATTAATTATTTTTTAAAAATAAATGAACACAAAGAAATAGAAAATCTTTTTTATTTCACTTTACTTGAAAATCAATGTTTGATTATGAAAATTATAAAAATAATTTGAAATTATATTTAAAATTTGAAAAAAACATTCAAAATATTTTTAACACTTTAATCTATATTATTCTCTTTCAAATATTATCCTAAATTCGGAAATTTATAAAAATGCCATTTGAATTATATTTAATATTTTTTTGAAAAAACATATTCAACTAATCAAATATTTTTTGTAAAATCTATAACTTAATACAAATCCAACTTCAAAAATTATAAATAGGGTAAAAACAAAATTGTAAACAATAGTTCTTATATGAGATCTAATTTATGACATTATATATTTATTTATTTGAAGATATTCCTCTTTTAGTGCAATTTGATTGTTTGTCTGAGATAAACTAGCCAAGTAATTTTAAGAAAATGAGAAATATAAATCATATTTAGAAAAAATTATAATATAGATTGTTGACACCTAATTTTTACCCTCCACAATACAAATTAAATATTGAGCTTTTAATTTTAAACAACTTTGAATAATTAGCTTTCAAAATGCAAAAAAGTATTTTTAATGATTTTTTGGAGTTTAAATCTTTTTATTCCTAATTATGTTATATACTCTATATTATACATTTTAATTTCGAATGTTGCGTCTCATTCAATTTTTTATCAAGTTCTCAATAAGAATTTTCGTTATGTTTGGTTTAATTAATTTTAGAATTAACCATTTCGTAGTTAGATTAATTATTTTAAGTTGTCAATATTAAAAGCTTTTTAATTAGTTCGTCTCGTGGTCAATTTAAACAATTGATTCTAATTGGTCACATTTTATATGGTCATATTTGCAATTCAAGTGGCTATTTTCTCAATTTGAATTTCCTACCCTTTTAATCCTATTCTACCTACATCTTCGGCCCAATATTTCAGCCCAAATAATGTCTAACCCGGCCCACCCTTATTCTTTCAGCACCTACCCACCTATACTATTCCCATTCGGCCCAATCCCTCCAGCCCAACCCAAAACTCCTCTAACCCAGCCCGAAATTCGCCCCAGACCCGGCCCAAACCCCCCTTCAGCCCCACAAACATATACACAAACATATATACAGATAACATACATACACTCCCTCATATCTCTCCCACACCTCTCCCAAACCCGTCACCCCCCTCAACGTCACTCTCGCTCAGCCCATCTCCCTCACGCCTCACCTGTCAACCTCACAACCCCTCTCCTCTCTGCTCACCAACGTCCCCTTTCCCTTTTTTTCCATACCCAGCAGCCGAAAACCCGGAACGGGCAGCTGCGTTGCAGCCGTCGATGTGACCCCTCAACCCTCTAATCTTTATTTCAAAATTCAAATTCGATTTCAACCAAAATCCCCAAAATATCCCTCAATGTTTTTCTCCCGTTTGAGCCAGATTGGAGGCTATAAATAGCCCTCTCCCTCGACGGAAAGAGGGGGGACTCCTGGTGCAAAGAAAAGAAAAGAAAGGCAATCAAATCCTTTCAATTTCCAGAAAAGTTTGACCAATTTTCGAAGGATTCCGAAACGAGAAAGCTTCTGACTTTCGGAGCTAAGGAAATTGCAGGTGAGTTTTCCATTGTGGTGATGTCGAAGTTCGTCATTTCAGCTTATCGGTGTCTCGGTTTGCTGCGTCCGAAAAGGTAACTATTTCGACCTCATTCTCCTTCTTCTCGTCCGAATCTCTGTCTGGATTAGCTGTTGGTAGGATTATTTGATATCGTTTTGGTTGCTGTTAAATGAGAACGAATTCCTGAGTTGTAGAATCATGTCTTAGCCGTAGAGGTTCATTGTCGAGGTTGTTTCATTGTTGCGGTCAGTCCCTGCTGTTCGTGCTTGTATTATCGTGCTGCGATTGTCTCGTTGCTGCATTACTTATTGTTACTAACTGTTAAAATGTTTTTTTTGGAATCATAAAGAACCTGTTCTGATGCTCTCTTTTGTGTTTATGTTTGTGTTTTTCCGCCTAATTTGCTATGTCGCTAACTGTTTTACATTCTTCGTTGTTGTTGTATTTATTGACAAAACATTTTCTAAAATCGTAGAATCACTTTTCAGACCATAAAAGTCTTAATTCTGTTGATTCTGTAGTCCTTGTTCAAGCGTATGTCGCGTCTTAGCCTATTAAAGCTTTTCCTCTCACATGGGATTTCAAAATGATTCTGTAGTCCTTGTTCAAGTCTTATACATAAAAATGTCTTATTTGTTTGCTTGTTGAAAGTTGGTTTTTGATTGCTTGTTGAACTATAATTTCAGATACTTTTCCAAAAGCCAGGATGTTCTTTTTCTTAAAATCTTTTCTTTCGACCTCCCTGGTTCTTTGTTACCCCTACCCCTCTTTTCTTATTCCTTGATATTAAGAGGTTGTATAAGCATGTGTGTGCATGTCTTAATGCGGCAACCTATCCAATTTTTTACTCAAGTTTTATGCCTCTTTTAACCTCTTTGATTTGCTGTAACCGTATAGTCATTTCGAAATTCATTCTGTTTTCTTATGCCTTGGGATAGTCAGATATTAGTTAGTTTGAATATCTTCATGTTTTCAATCAAAAAATGGTATTGCTTCTGTCCACTGTCTTGCCTGTAGCTTCAAGCTCTCCACTTTCATGAACACATACTAATATTTTGGAATCAAAGATTGGTTAATTACTGGTTATTAAGATTTGACTATTCTTATTTGGCTTGTTCTAGAAATGAAATCAATTCATAATACGTTTATCTTCATTTCAAATTCTCCTTCTTGTTTACGTTAAATTTGGGCCCAGAATTTGAGTTTATGTTTCCTCGGCTGTGGTCCGTGTTCTTCTAGACTTCAATCCTGGAGTATGTAAATGCTGCACATCACACTTTATGACAATTTCTTGGTCCTAATAGCAACTAAATGAATAATATCTTTTCTATCCTTGGTGTTGTGTACGACTTTATCTCAAACTTCCCCTTTACGATTATTTGTTGTGAATGGTGTTATTGGCTTTCATGGATATCTTTATGCTTTATTATTTTTTTAGTTGCTTGGAATCATACATTACACTTCTTATTTCTTTTCTTTATATATAAATTTGCTATAAGAATTCTTGTTAGTATTATACCATTGGATAGTGAGTCCTCATTTAAAAATTCGTTATATATATCTCTTTATTTAACTTTGAATGGTGATTTCTTATGCGATATTTATTTATTTTTGTCGCATGTGATATCAATCTGAGTCTCTTTGAGATTCTATACTTCATTCCCGGGTCATTTGTCGAGGAGGAGTCAATTCACAGGTTACCAGGAAGCAAAACTACAAGTTCGGAGCAAAAAAGGACGCTGTATACACTGATATACAGCGTATATACAGTGCTGTGATGTTGCTGAAAAAAAGGCTAGAAAAGCTCAAAAAAATTGCAGCAAGGGGCAAATGGGTCAACCCAAAATTCTAAACTCTCTTTTTATTTTATCTATCTATTTGTATTTTATTTAGATGCTAACATTTATTTGTTTAGTTAACTTAGTTAAATCCCAGCGACAAACTATTATTGCTAACTTTTTAAATTGTTTATCTTATTATTCATTTTTCGAGAATTTTTCTTTAGTTCAAAATTTTCAATTATTGATTTTCTTTTAAAGTTAGTTGGGTTTATTCAAGTCTTTCGAAAATTTAACAATTTTTAAATATTTTCAATATTCTGATTACTTGTTATTCCTTATTTCTTAAAACAAAGTAGTAATGATAATTACGATATTTTAATAGATAGCGATATTCTCTTTGGAATTCCTAACCTTTAAATTTTAGCAAATTTATTCTTTTATAAAATTGTTTTCTTTTTGGAATATTTAGGTTATTCACTTTCTTATAAATAAGTAAATAAATAAGTTTCGCATTCTATTTTTCACTAAGCTAGGTTAAAATGTGCTCCCTTTGAAATGAATTTTAATTGTTTAAAATTTTTAAAGAATAATTTTCTCTCTTACAAAATTTGAATCTTTTTAATGATAGAATTATTTTATTTTTATTGAAAATTGTTTTATTTATTTAAAACTTCTACTCAAATTAATTGTATATTTTTTAAATCAATTTTTGAATAGTTAGTCAATTTTTGAATAATTAGTCAGATTTTTCTAATCGTCGGATAACTGTGCGTTAGCGATCATTTAAGTGTTTAAAACTTTCTTGAAATGGAAATTTGAACCCGAACTCATTTCTTTGAGATTTTCAAAAGATTTTTCTGTTTAAATCTTTTTAAAATCATTTTAACGATTTTCTTGGTTTTTTCTTAAAAATTAAGTGACGACTCTCTATTATTTTTTTCCTAAAATTGATTTTTTAAAGCTCTAAGTCAATTTTTCGAAAGCCGACGTTTTCTCCATTAAAGATAGATATTTTTTTTATCTAGAAAAGCTATTTTCAACATGACTGCTTGATGATAATTTTATTATTCTCAGGGACAATTTGGTAATTTGGCTATATCACATGGCATGTGAATGCAGATGCCAAGAAAAATATGAGAATGAGCTCATAGCGGTGCTAGATGTGCTGCTTTATATACGTGGCTATACCACATAAAATTGCATATATTATGTGCATGTGAATGCAAATACAAAGGAAAATACGGCGATAAGCTCCATCTTCTTGCTCTTGGCTCAGCTACTATAAATATAATGATGCTCTGTTTCCGTTTGGTCCCATTTTATAATATAAAGGGAGGACAAAAATAAAATAATTTTGTGGTATAAATACAGGATTTGTGCTCTACATATAAGCAAAAAAAAATCTGCTCTTCTTCGTCTTGTTTTCCAAGTATGTGCTTTTAATTTTATTTTTTTTACTGAATGCTAAAATAAATTGCAAGAGTTTTTTATTTTAATTATATAGAAGATTTTTAAAAATCCAGCTTTCTTTTTTGCTTCTTGCTATTTGGTTCTGCAGATAGGCTAGAAATTCTAAATGTAAAATTCATTAAATTTGTTGATTAATATTTAATTTTAATTATAATTTGTGTGATAATAGATTGTTGATAGATATTTTAAAAAATAATTTTTTGAGGAGGCGGACTTCAACCCTCCCCTAAAATCTAGGTAGTGTTGTATTTAAACAATAATTTTGTTTTGTGAATTCTTTTTCTTCAATTTTAGTCAACATTTTTTAACAGAAATCCAAAAACTTATAGCATATAAAAAAAAAACAAAAAAACACATCACTTCGGCCAAAATCGCACAAAATAAAGTAACATTGACAGATTCATCAGCTAAAAACTCAAATAATATTTTTGTTTTCTAAATTCTTTTTTCTTCAGTTTTTTTCAACAAAAAAATAATAAATAAATAAACTCTACAAACTATTCAACCAAAATCACTCAAACTAAAACAGTATTGACTGATTTATCAGCCTAAAACTTCAATTCCGTCAAAAAAATTGATTTTGTCAAAAAACAAAATCTACACTTTTTATGAACATTTTTTGGCAGAAATCCAAAAGCTTTAACATACAAATTCAAAGAAAAAAAATAAAAAAAAAAATAAATTTTACAAAATTTTCCACCAAAAATAACTCTAAGTTAAAAAGCAACATTGACATTTTCAAAAGCAGGGAAAAATCCAAACCCCATAAAAATATTTTAAGAAACCATCAAAATTTTGATATTAGAAGTATACAAGTATACTTTCTGCTCAAAAAAGACAGATGAGGCACCAAAATCAAAAACAAAATTCTAGTACTCCTAAAATGAAACACGAGAAGAGAGTAGACAGAAAAAAAGTAAAGTATTTAGTACCTTTCAACAATCATACATGAGCCTAAAATACTGCCTGCACCTTTTTTGCCTTCTTTTAAATTCAAGTTCAAATCTGTTCGTTGCTTTTTTTTAAAAAAAAATCACTCCTATAATCACCACTTACCAGGGTGGCTCAACACTAAAGTCACTAAAAGCAGTGACTTTAGGCCTTAATTAATAAGGGCTAATGAAAATTGTGAGACGGATAGCACATTTGAAAAAAATAAAATACCCTATCCTATCCTAAAATATAAAAAATTTACTTTCTAGTTTAGTCTGAGAAGAATGATTTTTTTTATGGTAATATTTTAATTTTAACTTTTCACATGGCATCTTAAGGCCACAAGATTAAAGACATTTTTGTATATTTGACTTAACTTTAATTTAAAATCACAAAATCAAAAATTCTTCTTTATTTTCTTAAATTACGCATCAAATCAAACTAGGTCATTCTTTTTTAAAGAAAGAAATATTTATTGCGATTATTAATTAAAAAAATATTTCTCTGATCTATTTTAGTAGTCATGTTATTTTTCGAAAGTTAATAAATATATCTTAAAATGTTAATTAAAATTTATATAGTTTGATTCTAAAAATGAAAACTATGACAACTAAAACGTGACAGAGGGAGTAATAGTTCATTGGTTATCTCTTGCATATACTTTTTGTTTCTTAATTTGTCAAATTCACTCCAATTTAAATCAATCATATTTAAATATTTCAATTTTTTGAGATATTTTATAAAACATTTCAAGCTCAAACTAATTACATTATCAAATAATTAAATTCTAAAAATTGTTATCTTAACTTTTCTTTTTTAAAGATAACAATTACTATAATATTAATTTTTATAATTAAAAATAATATAAAATATTATATAAATAAAAAATAATACTTATTCAATCAAGTGGAGTTTTAAATATTTTTTAACTACTCCTAGAGAAGTATTGATAATTTTTATAATAACTGAATCTATTTAAAAAGTTTTTGAAATAATAATCAATAAAAGAAATTTTAACATTTATGTTGTTACATAATATACAATAATTTATATATGTTTATTCTTATTTTATAAAATATTACAAAAAATATTATCTTGTCAATTAAAAAAATATTAAAAAATAAAATATATTAAAAAATTAAATAAATATAATAATTTTTTAAAAATTTTAATTTTAGGCCATACATATTATTGAGTCGGCCTTGTCATTTACACAAAAATTAAAGTGGATATAGACAAAAATAAAGATGTGTTATCTTTTTTATTTATTAATTTCATTTTTTATTAGTATATTTTGAATTTTTTTAATAATTTTTAAATTTAATTCTTTATAAAGCATATTTAAGATTATAAAATTAAAAAATAAGTTAGTATATTTAAAACCTTTTCCTCCTTTCCTTTTTCCTTTTTCAAAGACAAAGAAGGACCAAAAAGAATAAAATTCTGACAATTTTTTTATCAATATTTTTTTCCATTCATATTAATTAAGTATTGAAAAGTAATTGCTATACATTATTTATCAAATTATAAAATTAAAATTAATTTATTTTTTATATTTAATTTTTTTTAAAAAAATAAAAGAATTTATAAACTCCTTAAAATTTTTCTTTAGGACTAAATTAATAAAATTATTTTTTATTAATAATATCTTAACAAATTTGTTTAAAAAAAGGACAACTAATATAAAATGAAACATATATATTTTACTGCAGGCATTATAATCAACGTGGAGGACATGCACACTACTTGGAAAAAACAAAGTTGATCGACAAAAATCAATTTAAAAAATTGACCAATATTTATTAATTATTTTTATATAATTTTTTTTTAATAAAACAAGTTATTAAAATAGATGATATAATTTTTAGTTATATTCACAACTATAAGAATAATATACTTTGACTAACATATTTTGCTGATACAAATGTAAATAATACACTAGTCATCCTTCAACGTGAATCGCTTTTTGTTGCTTCTATAAATAAAAAAATGTATATATATATGAAATTTAAGTCTAATTAATTATGTAAATAAAATTTATATTAATATATTATGTTCTTGTCATTTTAATTGAATTACATGTGACTTATTTTAATAATCAATATTAAATTATTTCTCAACTTATCTGAGTGTGGCACAAACTTCACCCCGCTAATAATAACATAAGAAAGAGAAAAAAAAATTTACATGTTAATAAGATTTTCTAAATATATAAAAAATATTGTCATCAGCAGAGATCAAAATCTTTTCCTAGATAAGAGGTACCCTTGAAATATTTTATTTTGATTTTTCCTCACTATACTTTACAGAATTATTTATACCATCATCCACTATCCTTCTCCTAATATTAATAATAATTAAAAATCTAAATAATTATTTAAAATAATTTTAAATATATATATTTTTTGTTTGAAATGGTGATAAAATATTATTCTAAACATATTTATACCTAGTATATAGATTTATTTACCATCTTATAAGTCACAATAAGTAGGCAGCTGATTGACATGCTTGCTTAAACAACTTATAAGCAGACAGTTGGTCGACATTTCTACTTGAGCAGCTTGAGGATACATTCATAATTTTTTAACTCTCAAGCAGACAGGTGGTCGATATATCTGCTTGAGCAGCTTGAGGTTGAGGGTGTATCCATAATTTTTCAGTAATTCTTTCGACATATCTGATTGAGCGGCCTGAGAGTATTTAAGACATATTAAAAAATTGACTGAGTTTTAAAATTTTATCGGTGCCACGTAAAATGAGACAGAGAAAGTAACATGTATTTGGAAACAACGTAAAAATACTATAAATTTAAAAAATGATTGCTTGAGCAGCTTGAGGGTACATCTGTAATTTTTCAGAGCTCAAACAGGCAGTTGATCGACATACCTGCTTGAGCAGCTTGAGGGTGTATCCGTAATTTTCCAGCGATTCTTCCGGCATGTCTGTTTGAGCAGCTTGAGGGTATATCTATACTTTTCTTGTGGACAATGTAAAATACTTAAAAGACATATAAAAAAAATTGATTGAATCTTAAAATTTTAAATGCTATGTAAGATGAGACAAAGAAAGTAACATATATTTAGAAACAATGTAATAATACTGTAAATCTCAAAATGTAATTTTGCAAGACATGTAAAAATAGATTGCGTCTTAAAATTTTATTGATGTCACATAAAATGAAACATAAAAAGTAACATATATTTAAAAATAATACCAAAAATATTTTAAATCACAATAATTTACAATTATAATTTAAAATATTTAAAAAGTATATAAAAATTTTAATTGAATTTCAAATTTTTTTTAATGGTACATAAATTGAGACTGAAAAAATAACACATATTGAATCATGCCGCGGACGACCTAGCTACTAGTACAATTTATAAAAGGCAAAGGTAGGGTGTGTGAAGGCTACGAAGATGGGAATAAAGATAATGTGTAAATTGCGGAAAGCACATAATATGAAATATTATTTATAAAATTTATTTTTTAATTCTTACTGAAAAAAATATTTATTTTAAAATAACTTATTTTTTATAAAAAGTTTTTTCCCAAAAATCTTGACCAATCAAATATTAAAAAAATTGCGTAAAGCCGAAAAAGTGCTGCGAAAAACTTTTTTATACTCAAAATTTAAATTTAAGATCTTAAATTAAAAAAAAATTTATCTTATCTAATGTATCATATTCTTTGAAATTTATAATTACTCATGTATATATAATTTAAATATATTTCACTTAACACTGACATTTTAACAAGATAAAATGAAGTGACATGTTGTCACGACACAATAGTTTCATGCCTTTTGGCATGAAAAACTCAACAAGTGTATACTTACTCCTATATCACAAAACTTGGCGTGAGAAACAAAAAAGAAAGCTTCAGTTTTGATTTATGGATTTTGCCACCTTTTTTCCTACATTGTTTTGTTTCTTTTTCATGCTACTGCCATAACTGTGATTCCTCAATTCCTCTACACTTGTTTTCAAGAAAAGGGAATTAAGATGTACAACACCCTTCTTTTTTCCCAATTTAAAAATCCCAGAAATCAGAAGAAAGAAAAAAAGAAACAAGAATTCTCCTTTTCCCACCTTTTCAAGCAAATTCCCTTTTTTCTCCCTATGGTTTGTTCATAGAGCATTATATATAAGTCGAAAAACTTCAATCTTTTCTTGGAGCATATTTAGAGCATATTTTTTAATAGTTATATAACCCCTTTTGATTTTTATTGGGGTTATTGTGATAAAGTTTGAATCTTTATCTATATTTCTATAACCCCTTTTGGTATTTAATTATTTGGGGCATGCAAATTCTTGAATGAATATGAAGTATTTTGGGGTTATGGTGTCAATCCTGATTTGGTTTTTGGTTTTTGTTAGCTTTGTTGAGGTTAATAAAGGTCAAATTCCAACCACACTGATGAACCTTTCAAGCCAGTGACTGTTTGTTTGGACCAAAGTTTTAGGGGACATGCTGATAGATTTGCCTGACACTGATCCTAGAGTTCAAAGGACTGTTAAAAGGATTTGAACCTTCTAGTTTTTTCTAGCCGCCTTCGGCATGACTGCTTGATGACAATTTTATTATTCACAGGAGCAATTTGGTAATTTGGCTATATCACATAGCATGTGCTATGTAAATGCAAATGCAAGGGAAAATGTGAGGATGAGCTCATAGCGGTGCTGCTTTATATACGTGGCCATGCCACATAAAATGATACTCATGCGTGGCTACATTTGCATACATTATGTGCACGTGAATGCAAAATGCAAAGAAAAATACGGCGATGGGTTCCATCTTCTTGCTCTTAGCTCAGTTACTATAAATACAGTGATGCTCTGTTTCCGTTTGGTCCCATTTTGTAATATATAGGGAGGGCAAAAAAAAAGAATGATTTTGTGGGTTAAATACAGGATTTTATGTTGTACGTACATATAAGCAAAAAAATCTGCTCTTCTTCATCTTGTTTTCCAGGTATGTGCTTTTAAATTTTTTTTGATGAATGCTAGGTTGAATTGCAAAGATTTTTAAAAATCCAGCTTTCTTTGTGCGTGCTGCTAGGGGGACTTTAACACTCTCCTAAAATCTAGCTAAAAGTATTTAAACAATAATTTTGTTTTGTAAATTCTTTTTCTTCAGTTTTAGTCAACATTTTTAGCAGAAATCCAACAACTTAGAGTTGATACAACAACAAAAAATCAAAAATTAAATAAATGCCACATATTATTCGGCCAAAATCACACAAAATAAGGCAGCATTGACATATTTATCAGCTTAAAAACTCAAATCCACCAAAATCATCCAAATAATATTTTTGTTTTGTAAATTCTTTTTTCTTCAATTTTTTCAACATCTTTCAACAAAAAAATAAAAAATAAACTCCACAAACTATTCAATCAAACTAAAACAGTATTGACTAATTTATCATCCTAAAAACTCAAATCCACCCAAAATAATTGATTTTGTCAAAAAAAATAAATCTATACTTTTCATGAACATTTTTCGATAGAAACCCAAAAGCTTTAAACATATAAATCCAAAAAAAAAAATAATCGAAAAATGAATAGATCTTACAAAATTTTCCACCATAATAACTCAAGCTAAAGTAGCATTGTCCTTTTGAAAGGCAAGAAAAACCCCAAACCCACAATAATACTTAAAAAACCATCGAAGTTTTGATATTAAAAAATATACTTTTTGCTTAAAAGAGACATATGAGGCACCAAAAAGAAGAACATTGTGATTTTACGGGGGTGGGGGGGCGGCCCAAACGTTGTCGTTTAGTACCCCCTTATTGACGGCGAAAATGGATTTTTAGCTGCTATCTTCTAAATATATTTTTTGTGGAGAAATATTTTGACCATCTCTCTCCCATTTTCTTACCGTTTGCATAATTTTGGGAATATCTCACAATATTACCCAAATTCCTCTTACATTTTTACCTAAAATAGATATAAGGTTTTAGTGCGCTTATTATTATTAAATTTATTGGTATAATTCATTAAATATATTATTATGATGATGATTATTTTTCATATAATGTTAGTATCAGTATTTTATCTCGATTAAATCTGAAATATTTTATTTTTTGAGAGTCAAATAATATTCTTAATCACTTTTTTAAAATATATTTTTTATTATATTAATATGAGATGAATTATAATTTGAAAAATTAATGTTTAAATAATTAAATTTTATTTTAAAATATTAAGTTAGTCTGGTTCAATTTAATTTTAGAAATAAATGTGATAACTATTTTGAAAATAAATTAATAATAATATATTGTGGTACATGAGCAGGTCATTATTTTAAACAAATAAAAGACAAACTCAAGCTAAATAATTTTTTGATATCGAACGACGCATTTGTCATAAACACATTAAAAATGAAAAATTGTCCATAAAATGGAAGACAAGAAAAGAGAGTATAATGGATGGCATTGTGTAAATAAATATCATGTTCTTATATATATTCGCTTGCAATTTATAAATTCGTTTTAATTGAATTACATTTAGGTCATTTTGATAATTAATATCAAATTATTTCTCAACTTATTTTAGTGTTGGGCCCCGTGCTGGCACGGATCTCACCCTGCTAGTTATAAATATATCCTTTGACTTGGTCTTGTCTAATATTTATACCCTCTAACTTTGTGTACACAAGTGAACACTTAAACACTTAAATTTATATTAAGTTGAACACGTAGAAACACACATCCTACAAAATATAATATACGTAGAAAGCCACATAAATGTCGCATAGGATGTAAATTATATTCCTACATAGGACGTCAAGTAGAACACATGTGTCGAATATAGAAAAACCAAGTCAAAGGACGACTAAGGGTATTGTTATAATTTTACGACTAAGGGTATTGTTATAATTTTACATTTAGATATTTCATTAGTAGAAACCTCTGGACAAGTCTGCATCTTTCTTATTCCATGGCAACCTTCATAATATCTACCGCTACCCTGCTTACTTCAATATTCTAAACTTCAAAGATAATTCTGAAAACATCCTATTATTTTTCAACACAAGGTTGACAAGAATTCAAGAAATATAGGTTCCTAAAAATGTTCTCTCAGCTCTCTTCGTCATCTCTTTGCACCCCAAGGACTTCCCAAACATCCCACTTGGGCCTTACCCTCCTTGCCCGTCTCCAGTTGCTTATTCTCTTTCTTACAAACAACTCAAGAAAAACACCACATTTTATTTTTAGTAAGCAAACTCGTCTAAACAAAATGCGTGACGCCACCCATTTTCTTTTCCCCGAAGTCCTTTCCAAATATAGCAGTTTATCAACCCACTATCCATCGAACCTCAACCTCATCCTTGTCTACCACGTAAAAATTGGTCCCCCTTTTAATCTTTCCATCTTCCTTGGAATTCGTTCTTTTGTTTGGTGTAGTAAGATGTAGTAGTATCCTTGCCTTGTTGTCAGCATACAATTTCACAAGCGGGGTCTGGGGAGAATAAAATCAAGTCGATTTATATTTGATAAATATTTTCCGGGGGAGGGGGCGTTATTATAAATTTATTGGGGAAGTTCAAGAAAGTTTACACTTTCGAATGCCCCTAAGGTCAGTGCTCCAAAAATTGCTCTTTGGGCATGCTTGTTTCTCTTTCTTACTTATAATTTGATGTATAAGTAGATGTGCACGTTAGTTTTTTGTGCCAAAGAATTGAGAACTAATATTCATGTGGGTAATTGCAGGTGTCTTAAGTGTTTGGAAAAGGAATTGGCAGTTTGTAGTGGAATATTAATGGGAATAAGATAATTTTGATTTTCAGATATTGGATTCTTGGACTGCCAATAGTGGAAGACCATACGAAATCAGTTGAGTGATTTGAGTGTTCTCTAGCATTTAGTTAATTTATTGGAAAATTTTCCTTTTTGTTATTTTGGTTTTAAATGAAGAGGGGAATTGAGTTTTGGGCGTCTCCAAGAGGTCATATGGAGGGTGGTGCCTCATTTGATTCTAGTACAAGGTCTTCAAATGTTGATTCATTCAACAATGTTATGGAGATTATGAACCTTGATGCTTATGCTGGATGGTGCACTAGCTCTAGTGCAACAGAGCAGATGTTAGCCTCTTATGCAACATTTTCGCCAATGAATCCCATGTCTCAAAGTTATGCACCATTTGAAGGGTTGAGTTATGCAGAACAAAACACTGGAGCATTTCCTCCTGTGAATGCCAATATGGTGGTAAGTACTCATGACAGAGGAGAGAATATGATGTTTGGGCAAAATGATGACCAGTTACATTTTATGGTAGATTCAGTTGATGGGAGGGACGATATGATAGCTAAAAAAAGTAGAAGATCAGGCCGACAGTCTGATGGTGCGGATATTGGCAACTCTATGATCCTAAGATCACCTTCTCAACCACTTGCTGAGAAAATGCTTAGGGCATTGACAATGTTTAAAGAGTCATCTGGTGCAGGAATTTTGGCTCAAGTTTGGATTCCAATGAAGAATGGTGATCAGTATGTCTTGAGCACGTGTGAACAACCATATCTCCTTGATCAAATGCTTTCTGGCTATCGAGAGGTCTCTAGGAAGTTCACCTTTGATACAGAAGCAAAACCAGGATCCATTCCAGGTCTTCCTGGTCGAGTGTTTAGTTCAAGAATTCCAGAGTGGACATCAAATGTTCTGTACTATAAGGAGGCTGAGTATTTACGTATACAATATGCTGTTAACCATGAAGTTCGTGGATCTATTGCTTTACCTGTCTTTGAGGATGATGCCTGTGAAACTCGATGTTGTGCAGTTTTGGAACTCGTAACAATAAAGGAGAAACCAAATTTTGATTTGGAAATTGATCATGTTTGTCAAGCTCTCCAGGTTCACTACTCTTTCTTAAATGATTTCTTTATTTTTGAGTCATGATCCTTTTTATATTGTAGCTTTGGAGTAGTTTATGTTTTTTTTTGTTTCAATCCTTAAATTTAGGTTCAAATTATCATTTGCTATTTTTTTCAGAAAAGAAAAATAGGGAAAGATAGTGATCTTTTTTTTCATGTGCTTTTGTTCTTTGAACTTGTGTTACATAAGTTTATTCAACTGCTATATAATAAAAATGAATATTTGAGCAAAGAAACTAGTAAATTAAATTTAGTTTGCAGAATATTTGTTATTGAAACTTCGATTGTGATTGATTACCCCAACACAATAACTTTTTGTTGTTTTAATTACTATTCTTGATGTGCTATTGTTTTTAAAAACAAAAGGAGGGCAAAGGTAGTGGTCATAGTTTACTAATCTAGCTCTTCTATTTTTGTACCTGATTTAGAATAAATAAAAAATATTTCAGTTATAAACTGTTCAAGAGATTTTGATGCATTATGTGATATTCTTTCTTGTTGAATTTTAGTTGGCAGTTATTCCTTAAGAATTGAGTTCTATTTGAACTTGTAGAGTTATAACTTGCTTATCACTCATAAACAAAGTGATAATACCAACCTGCTTGTCACTAACTCTTTTGTATGTCATGACAAATATGGATCCCTTTTATTTATCCCCCACAAATACACATATACTCTTTCTCTTATTGCTCATTTATATTACCGGTGTGCACAAACCTCTGATAAAGGAAAAAGATGTGTGAATCCAAACCAGGAGTCTTTAAGGGAAACTTTTTTGGTTGTTTTATGATAATGTAGATTCTTGTTTCAAATATTAGATCTTTCCTTTATATTTCTTGTTTATCAAAAGTTTATGCTAACAGTGAGTTAGAGCACGTTGACTCACATAATGTAGTATGTACACCAGTATTAACAAGATTGAAGTTACAAAATTAAGATGATTGATGTAAATGCAATGTCACAATATGTACTTTTCTTATCACTCTAAATTTTTATCGCATTTGTTGGATCCTCTTGTGCACGCATTTTCATATATCTTTTATTGCATCTTTTGATAAAAGATGATTTAATTTGTAGCTTTTGTTCATCTGCAGGCTGTGAATTTAAGGAGTATTGTGCCGCCTCGACTTCATTCTCAGGTATACTCAAAATTGTAATTGTACAAGCATGAAATCTACGCACAGATCATGTTCTTTATTTTCTTGTGTCATGTTCTTCTTGATTCCCTTTATATTTTAGATCAGTAATCTGACCTTTTAATTTCTTGTTTCTAGTTACAATTTATGTTTTCTTATCTTGCAGAATCTATCAAATAACCAAAGAGATGCTTTAGCTGAGATAACAGATGTTCTGCAAACAGTTTGCCGTGCACATAAGCTGCCTCTTGCTCTGACATGGATTCCCTGTAGTGTCACTGAAGGAGAAGGAAATGAATCTATAAGAGTGTGTGTTAGAAGATGTAATGCAAGTTTAAATGATAAATGTGTGTTATGTGTTGAAGATACTGCTTGTTATGTGAGT
>JBCEWC010004639.1:0-26775 GCA_038996855.1 Solanum aculeatissimum
AAATGTCTCTTGTTTGATTGTTGTCCTCAAGCCGTAGTTTTAGCTCATTTGAGGACGAATGTTCCCAAGGGGGAGATAATATAACGACCCAAAAATTTTTAAACTTCACAATGGTTGGTCAAGGTTATTGTTGAATTCGTCATTTGTTGATTTTTGGTAGTCATGGGTTGTATTTAAGTGGTTGGATTCAAAGAAATTATTTTGGTGAAAGATTGTAAGGCCGTTTAGGCAACACTGATTTTTAATAGTCATATGTTTTGGTGTGAGATGAACTGTGTGGGCTATTACATATAATATCGAATCTCTTCGGGTTATCTTCACAACGCAACTGGTTTCACTAAATTTGGAGTTCGAATGTGGAAGTTATGACCCCTACAGTGAAACTACTCATATTCGGAAGCATGCTGGAAAAGGATTCGGGATGGATCCAAGTGAGGGACCACAGACCGTTTGGTGGTTCATGGTCTGTGGTGTGTCCTATGGGTTGATCCAGTGGGCCCCCTTGGAGGTGGAACCAAGCCCTGGACTAAGTGGAACTCCACGGAACACTTCACGGTCCGTGTGAATCTTCACGGTCCGTGAGGGGTCCCGTGAAGTGATCCAGAGAGTTTGCCAAGTCATCTACCTATTGGGGCAATTGTACCATTTGATATGAATTTACTCAGCAAGTCAACATCTATTGAATAATTGCCTATATAAATGTCATATCTAGTCGATGCATAACTATAAGTTGATGGTATCAATCATATCTAGTGATAAATTGAGTTGTCTTAGTCCAATTTAAGATTAAAAGTTAGATTTATTAGTGATATTATACATTAAGGTGATAATTAGACAAGTAATATATAATCTATTGAGTAATTGCATATATAAGTGATGGTAATTAAGTAAATTGATTATTAGTGGTTGTGTCAATATAATTAATAACATATCAGGTGGAGTTAGTCCAATCTTAGATTAAATTCTAGAATAAGTAATGATCTTATACATTGAGATAGTAATTACACAAGTAATAAGATCATAGTTATTTTAGTTGGTTTTTTCATTAATTAGTTCATTTGATCATGATTATGGATGAATATAGTGATTTTAGTCAAATTTAACACTAGAAATAAGTTGATGGTAAAGGTTTTGTTTGAATTTGTTTTAACAAGTTGTCTAGTTGTTGAACGAGTTCTAACAATTATTGCAGAATATATCAACAAGTTAGACAATTGTTGGATTTTTATTAATAATTATTAATAGCAAGTCAGTTGGTTGTATAACATTTGTTGAACTCTTCTATAGCAAGGTAGTTAATTTCTATAACAAATTGACTACAAGTTGATGGTATCAATCATATCTAGTGATACATTGAATTGTTTTAGTCTAATTTAAGATTTAAAACAAGATTCAATAGTGATTTTATACATTGATTTGGTTATTAGACAAGTAATATACAATCTATTGAGTAATTGCATATGTACGTTATGGTAATTAAGTATATTGATTATTAGTTGGTTGTGTGAAGTTAGTCCAATTTTGGATTAAATGCTAGAACCAATAATGATCTTATACATTGAGATAGTAATTCCACAAGTAAGGGGAATCATAGTTATTTGTCACGATCAAAAGGGTCATGACTAAAAAAAAATGAAATAAAGTAGAAGTCAACACAACATAAATCAAATATCCAAACACCTGGAGTCATGAGTACAAGAGCATCTAAATACAGTACTGAAGATAAAAATATATCTGTCTCAAGAAAAGACAAGATTGTCTTATAATATCTTATAGAAAAGAAATAAAAAATAATCCAAAAATCCATGACGACTCAAAGTCTAAGCCTCACCGTAAAGATCTTGGTGATATCCACAATACTCCAATGGAATGATCAACTATCCTATAAAGTAGGGGTGAGTACACCGAAATGTACCCAGTAGGTTCAATCGACAGGATAAAGTGAAATCGAACAATTATGTAATAATGAAGAATCCTACATCTGCATAAAAAAGATTAGTACACAATAAGATTGTACAATAAGCTTTATAAGATCTCCCATATGTCCAGTATTATAACACCATAGTCAATAACCACACGGTATATGAAATGCCGACAATCATGCATCAGGTGTCTCGTGACCTTTCCACCTCCTCGTGGTCAAGGGTATTACAATGTCTCATCCTTTCCACCTACTCGCGGTCAAAGGGTGTTAGAATATCTTATCCTTGCCACCTACTCATTGTCAAGGGATTATATGGGGTAAATCTCACCCTTTCCTCCTACTCGGGTCAAAGGGGTTGATACAACTATGGAGCATATTACCCTTGCCCCTTACTCGGGTCAAGGGATGGTAGAATGCAGCATAATACAATGCAAGGCAATGCTAATCACCTGAATATGTGCATAAATGCAATAACAACATAATGATAGAAATACATTATAAGTCTCACAAGACATGAAATATAATATCAAGTATCACCATCTTTCACAATATCTCATCAACACAACCATTTCCAAGATTAGATTTACCAAATTTATACATATATATCGGACCTCACTTGTCCATACAATATAAATTCATCAACAACATGTCCAAGTAATAGGTATATCACAAATGTTGGACCTTACTCGTCCTTAAGATACAACTACATCATAATTATATCCGAAAATCACATTAGCATGGATATCGGACCTTACTCGTCCCAAAAAGATATGTGTATAGTTATCAAAGTGTCCCATTAACCATCAAATTACCAAAATATTTTTCAAACCATTGTTACAATCCTTAATTTATCATGACAATATTTCACAAGATCTCAATCCACAAGTATCCATCTCATATTAACAATGCAATCACAACTACCCATAATTCGACTTAACCGACCTCACATTTCCTTCAATATCACATCTGATCAACTTAATTACTCGTGAATCAGACTAGATCTCACCATTACCACATAATCATGATGAATAACTCAAATTCAGTCCCAATAATGTTAGTCGAATCTACCTTAATGCCAAAATCGCACTCGGACAAGCTTTCAATAAACTCAACCCTCCAAACGATCCTCAAATCGACCAATCACAATTAAAATCAGATACTACACATTAAGAAGAGCATTTTGATACCTATATTGGCATGATTTAGGCTTAGTGGAAAAATAGTAAATTTTAGGATTAAAAATCGAAGATCCCAAATCTAAAAATTAACTTTAAAATCGAGTTCTACATGAAAAGTGGAGTTCATGAGTAAAACTTTCACCAAAACCGAGTTCTAATCGAGTGATAAATCAATCTTTAAAGTTAAGAAAGCATGGTCTAAAAATTCCCAATTTTTGACATTCAAAAGCATGAAATTCAAGATAAAACTGATGGAAAATGATCAAAATAGTGTTGAAAACACTTAACCAAGTTAAATCTTCGAATTTCTCTTCTCAAAATTGCCCCAAAAAGCTCTAAGTTCGTGAAAATGGTCAAAAATGGTGTTTTACAAGTTTAAAACCTTTGAGGTGTCCCACGAACGTGGAGGGGAAAGGCTCAAAGACCTCCGCAATCGCAGAGACTAATCCACAAATGCGGAGAACAAAAAAGAGGAGGGGTCACTCGCATGCCCAACACTTCCCGAACGCGGAGCACAGCAACATCAAGACCTCTGCGAATGCGGAGAACATATGTGTCTGCATCAGATAACAACAAAATCCAACAATACAAAGTCCAATTCCCTACTAGGAACAGACCCTCAAAACTTATCTAAACTCAGAATTACACAAACTCTATATGTATCCATACTAAAAACAACGATCTAAACTCAATGGAATCATCAGAAATTGATTTCAAGGCCTCCTCGCCACATTTTCCAATCCGACTCGATAAAACTAGTTTAAAACTCAAAATACTAAAATTATCCTCGGCAACTTCAAAAGTTATTTTGAGACCATTTCTAGTGTTAGTTTCACCATTAGGAACTACTGGGACTGTCATAATTTTGATCTGAGCTTCCAAAGTCCGAATGCTGACCAAAGTCAAAACTTGGTCCTAGAAACAACTAAATTCACAACTTTAAGCCTAAAAATTTCATTTTAACTCCAAATTCAGTTCAACAACTTCCTACAGTTTAGTTTTAACATTCAAGAACTAATGAATTTGACGGATCCTCGATCTGACATCAAAAAATCAGAATTGTACAAAAACTCACTTTTTTTAATAACTTAAGCTTCCAAAAAGTGTCAAAACTCATTTACCATTTTAAAATTTTGGATTTCAGTTTCAATCATTCAAATAGTTCAAATAGGCCTAAAACAACTTTCAAAAAGGTAAAATAGTAATTTTCATAGTTAAGGCAAAAAATGACCAACCAGGTAATTACATCATTCACCACTAAAATATAATATTCATCCTCGAACATAAAGAAAAGAGGAATACTTGAAGTCTCAAAAAGGTTGGGATATTTGGCCCGCATATTCGACTCCAACTCCCAAGTAGCCTCATCAACTGAACGGTGTCGCCATTGAACTTTCACAGAAGGTTTATCTTTGGATCTCAATATTCGGACCTGCTTGTCCAAAATAGCTATAGGCTCTTCAACATAGGATAAATCTAAACCCAACCCAATAGAGTCATGAGAGATCACATGGGACTCATCTGGAATATACCGGTGGAGCATAGAAACATGGAAAACTGGATGAATAAATAATCTTGATGGTAAAACCAGCTCATAGGCAACCTCACCAACTCTCCTCAAAATCTCAAATGGGCCAATGAATCTAGGACTGAGCTTGCCCCTCTTCCTGAATCTCATCAAACCCTTCATAGGTAAAATCTTTAGCTAAAAACTATCATCAACAGAGAACTCCTGAGCCCTAGTCCTCTAGTTAACATATCTCTTCTGGCGGCTCTAAGCTATCAAGAGTCTACCCTGAATCAAACGAACCTAATCCATGGAATCTCTAAGTAGGTCCACACTCAATATATTATTAGAATCTGAGTCAAACCATTCAATGGGTGATTTGCACCTCCTACCATACAAGGCCTCAAATGGAATCATCTGGATGCAGGAATTGTAAGTATTGTTGTATGTGAACTCTGCCAAAGGTAGGTGATTGTCCCATAGGGCACCAAAATCAATCACACAAGATCGTAGCATATCCTTCAACACTTGAATGGTGTGCTTGGACTAACCATCTGTCTGGGGGTCAAAAGTTGAACTCAAATCCACTCTAGTACCTAAACCACATTGTAGAGCCCGTCAAAAATGAGAGGTGAACACAAAACTTGTATCAGATACTATAGACATTGACACACCATGCAATCTGACTATCTCCCAAATATACAACCTAGCCAACTGCTCCGCACTGTAGCTAGTCTTCACCGGTAAGAAGTGAGATGACTTGGTAAAATGATAAACCACTGCCTAAATTGAATCAAACTTTCCCAAAGCCATGGGCAAACCCGTAGTCCATAGTCACTCTTTCCAACTTCCACTTGTGAATGGGCATCCTTTGGGTCAATCCACCAGTCTTTTGGTGTTCATTCTTGATTTGCTGACAATTCAAACACTTTGCCACAAATTTAGCTATATCCCTTCTCATCCTAAATCACCAATAATGTTGTTTTAGGTTATGGTACATTTTAGCATGCCCAAGAGGATGGAATACCAGGCATAATGGGCCTCATCAAGAATCATACTCACCTAATCTCCCACTTTGGGTACACAAACTCTACCATTTATCCTAAAACACTCACAAAATCAATAATTGTTTCCTTGGCTTCACCCATCAACACTTTGTGACAAATCAAGCATAATCTGGGGTCCTTAAACTGGTGATTACATATCTAATCAAACAATGAAGATCTAGCCTCAACAAAAGCCAAAATACTATGAGGATAGGAAATATCAAACTGAACCATCTGTCTAGCGAGCGACTGAATCTCTAAGTCTAGGCCTCTCCTCAACCCTCAAGAATGTCAAACTCCCCATACTAGTAGCCCTTCAGCTCAGAGAATCAGTCACAATATTTTCCTTCTTGGGGTGATATAAAATAGAGATATCATAATCCTTAAGCAACACCAACCATCTACACTATCACATATTCAAGTTAGGCTGAGAAAGATATATTTGAGACTCCGGTGATCGGTGAAGATATCATAATGCACCCTACACAGATAATGTCACCACAACTTCGACACAAATACAACTGCAGCCAACTCTAAGTCATGAGTAGAGTAGTTTATTTCATGCACTTTCAATTATCTAGAAGCATAAGCTATCGCCTTTCCTCTTTGCATCAATATATCACCCAAACCCACACCAGAGGCATCATAATAGACAACGAATTGTACTACCTCCTTGGGTAAAGTAAGAATAGGTGTCAAAGTCAATAAATCCTTGAGATTTTGAAAGCTTAACTTACACTCATCTGACCACTGAAATGCCATAGCCTTCTAAGTCAATCCAGTCAATGGGGCTGCTATAGAGGAAAAATCCTGAACAAACCATCAAAAATACCCCATAAAACCAACAAAACTCTGAATCTTAGTAATAGAAGTAGGCCTAACCCACTCACACATGGCTTCCACTTTGGCTAGATCAACCATAATACCCTCTTTTGATACAATATGGCCAAGAAATGCAACTGAATCAAGCCAAAACTCATATATTGAGAACTTAGCATACAAATTCTCATCACTCAATCTCTGAAGTATGACCCTTAAATGTTGATCATGATCGGCCTCACTCTTGGAATAAACAAAGATATCATCTACGAACACAATCACAAAGATGTCCAAGTAGGGTTTGAATACTCAGTTCATCAGTTCTATAAAAGCACTTGGGTATTGGTTAATCCAAAAGACATAACCATGAACTCGTAATGTCCATAACAAGTCCTGAAAGCTATCTTCAGGATGTCAGACTCCCGAATTCTCAATTAATAATAGCCAGACCTCAAATTAATCTTGGAGAATACCGAGGCACCCTAAAACTGGTAAAAAAGACCATCAATGCAAAGGAAGGGATAGTTATTTTTTATGGTCACTTTGTTTAGCTAGCAATAATCAATACATATACGCATAGTACCATCTTTCTTCTTCACAAACAATACAGGAGCACCCTAAGGAGACACACTCGGATGAATAAATCCTTTTTTCAGCATATCTTGCAATTGCTCCTTTAATTCAACAAGAGCTATCCGATAAGGAGAAATAGATATGTGCTTGGTGCCCGACTCCACATCAATAGCAAAATCTATATCACGAATAGGAGGAAGACCTGGAAATTTAGTAGGGAAGATATCCATAAACTCTTTAGCAACCCTGGTGTCCTCCAAAGATGGAGACTCATAAGCGACAACACGAACATGAGCCAAATAAGCTAAGCATCCCTTCAACATCATTTGACAAGCATACATATAAGAAATAACTCCTTTAGGATAGGAACTAGGTGCTCCTGTCCACACCAACTGAGGTAACTCTGGACAAGATAAAGTCATTGTCTTCGTATGGCAATAAAGAATAGCATAATAAGGTGATAATCAATCCATACCTAATATCACATCAAAGTCCACCATATCTAACAATATTAAGTTAGCAATTGTATCTCATCCTTTAAAGATCGTAACACACCCTTAGTATACCCGATTCACCATCATAGATTTACTTACCAAGGTGAAAAAACATATAGGCTCAGCAAGTAGCTATCACATAATATCAATATCCACAGCAAAATAAGCCAACACATAAGAATAAGTAGAGTCTGGATCAAATAAAACCAAAGTTGAATAGTGGCACACCGAAACCATACTTATGATAACTGTATCAGAAACCTCTGCCTTAACTCTATCCAAAACAACATAGTAAACTCTACGTCCATCTCTATCTGGTGGGCATCCACGAGCTCCACCTCTCCTTGTGACACATCCTCCTTTGGTACCTTCCCTCATGCCCTGAGGTTGTCTCTAACTGCTAGTGTTGGGGCTAGATAGGTTGGCTAGGACCCTGAACCCTGAGTGGGAAAAACACGATGTGGACAATGGTTGGCGCAATGTCCAACCTCATCATAATCATAACAAGCTCTAGAATCTCATCCTTGAGATGACTTTTTCGAGGAACCACCATGTCTGACTGAACCGAGAGAACTATCATGGCCTATCTGAGTGGACCTAAACCTGTCAACACTATTCGATGCTGGAAGAGCTACCTGAACTACCCAGCTATGATGACCCTACCTCTGAAACTCTCTATCCTGGGGTAGGTGGCCACAAAACTGTCATGATGATGGAGCCACTTCCCGCTACCCTGTCTGCTTTGTCGAATGTGCTCTATCATACAAGCATGATCAACAACACTCGGAAATCTACCTCCATCTAGAACCAAGGAAGTTGTAGCCTCTTGAAGATACCCTGCTAATCCCTTGGTGATGCGCGGAATCCTCTCAAACTCAGTAGGGATGATAGACAAGGCATACTTGGACAAAGTATGAAATCTTGCCTTAGAGTTTGACACTGTCATAGAATACTGCTGAAGTCTATCAAAGTCATCATGACAACTGTCCCGAAGACTGTATGGCACAAACCTCTTAAAAAATATCATTGTGAATTACACCCAAATAATAACTGGGGAACAAACAGGTCGACAAGCCATAACTGACCTCCACCACTCCTTGGCGAGGTTGGTAAGGTGATAAGTAGTATAAGCAACTTCATGGGACTCCAAAATGGCTAAATTACACAGTCGGTCCTGACACTCCAAAAAGAAATCATAAGCTCTATCACATAGGGTACCGTCAAATCTCAGAGAAGCTAGTCGAACAAACCTCACTAAACTCTTCTGTTCAACTGAGGACATAGATCGACTAAAAGAAGATGGCGGCTCCTTAAACAAGGATTGTGCAATGGATGGAGCAACTGCCATACTCTAAAACTTTGCACCTGCACCCGGCTAAGGTATCTAAAGTGGGTCGCAACTGTCACATGAGGATCTTCTAGAGTCGGAGAAGGACTAATATGGACCATAGCTTGCTCTACGGGGGCTATTGTAGGATCAATTGGTGTTGTAAAAACTGGTATCTCAACTGTAGTTAGGGATTGAGGAGCTCTCTCTAATCTATCCAATAACCTCAGTAGAAACTCCTGAACTAAGGATGTAGGGGCTAGATCTGAGGGTAGAGGAATAGGATTTGTAAGCCCCTCTGGCTCATATGCAGACCTCAGAGAAGCTGACCTTGGATGCCCTTTGGGTGGAGCTACCCCTCAAGAAAGTCCTCAACCTTTGGGCCTATCCTAAACTCTACCTTGACCACGAGTAAGATCCACATCAACAGACTTTATCTCTCTCATGAATCGTTGAGACCTCGTAATTGACATCTACGCAGAAGGAGTAGATTAGACACTTTCAAAGTCGGTAATACAAAGAAACGAACTAATGAAAAACAATACATAAAAGTTTTTCTAAAAAGTATCTTGTAGCCTCTTGGAGATGGATATGGGTATCTACACATCGATCCACAAGATTCTACTAGACACCCTGTTCTTGACACATGATCCCAACAAACATAGAGCTCTAATACCAAACTTCTCACGACCTAAAATGGATCACAACTAAAGAAAAGTGAAATAAAGCAGAAGTCAATACAACAAAATATCAAATATCCCAAAAAATGGAGTCATGAGTAAAAGAGTATCTAACTACAGTATTGAAAAGAAAAATACATTTGTCTCAAGAAAATACAAAATTATCTCATCATATATGATACATAGTCAAATAAAAAAGAAATGAAAGTTGATCCAAAGATCCACGGCAACTCAAAACTTAAGCCTCACCATAAAGATCTGGGTGATATATATAACACTCTGATAGAATAATGAACTACCCTGTCCCGAACCCTATGTACGATCTCTGGGATGAAACAAAGTAAGAGTGAGTACACCAAAATAAATCCTGTAGGTTCAACCAATTGGATAAGTGAAATTGAACAAGTATGTAATAATGAAGAATCCTACACCTGCATAGAAAAGGTTAGTACACAATAAGAATATACAATAAGCCTTATAAGATATCCCATATGTCCAGTATTACAACACAATAGTGAATAACAACACAGTTTAGGAAATGTTGATAATCATACACCATGTGTCTCATGACCTCGTCACGTCTTCATGATCAAGGGTATTCTAATGTATCATCCTTGACACCTACTCGTGGTTAACGGGTGTTACAATATGTCGTCCTTGTCACCTACTCACAGTCAAGGGATTATATGGAGTAAATCTCACCCTTGCCTCATACTCGAGTCAAGGGGTTGATACAACTGTGGAGCATATTACCCTTGCCCCGTACTCGAGACAATAGGTGGTACAATGCAGTATGATACAATGCAAGTCAATGCTAATCACCTAAATATGTCAATAAATGCAATAACAACATAATGATAGTAATACATTATAAGTCTCACAAGGCATGAAATATAATATCAAGTATCACCATCCATCATAATATCTCATCAATACATGACCATTTCCAAGATTAGATTTACCAAATTTATACATATATACCAGACCTCACTCGTCCATATAATATAAATTCATCAGCAATATATCCAACTAACAGGTATATCGCAAATACCAGATCTTACTCATCCCCAAGATACAGCTAAATCATAATTATATCCAAAAATCACATTAGTATGGATACCAGACCTTACTCGTCCCAACAAGATATGTGTATAGTCATCAAACTTTCCTATTAACCATCAAATTACCAAAATGTTTTTCAAACCATTATTACAATCCTTAATTTATCACGACAACATTTCACAAGATCTCAATCCACAAGTATCCATCTTAGATTAACAATAGAATCATAATTACCCATAATTTGGCTTAACCGACATCATATTTCCATTAATATCATATCACATCAACATAATTACTCATGAATCATCCTAGATCTCACAACTACCATATAATCATGATCAATAACTCAAATTCAGTCCCAACAAGGTTAGTCGAACCTACCTCAATGCCAAAACTATACTCAAACAAGCTTTCAATCAACTTAAGCCTCCAAACGATCCTCAAATATACCAATTACTATCAAAATCAAATACTACACATCAAGAGGGGTATTTTGATATCCATATTGGCATGGTTTATGCTTAGGGGGAAAATGGTAGATTTTAAGGCTAAAAATTAAAGTTTTTAAATCTGAAAATAGACTTTAAAATCAAGTTCTACATAAAAAATGGAGTTCATGGGTGAAAATTTTACTAAAACCGAGTTCCAATCGAGTGAGACATCAATCTTTAAAGTGAAGAAATCATGGTCTAAATTTTCCCAATTTTGGACATTCAAAATAATGAAATTCAAGATAAAACTCATGAAAAATTATCAAAATAGTGTTGGAAACACTTACCCAAGTTAAATTTTCAAATTTATCTTCTCAAAATCGCCCCAAAAAGCTCCATGTTTGTGGAAATTGTTAAAAGTTGCGTTCCACAAGTTTAAAATTGTTCAAGTGTAAAAAGATCTGCACGATCGCGGGTGGGATTCTGAGAACGCGGAAGGGAAAGGCTCAAAGACCTCCATGATCGCGGAGACCAATACACAAATGCGAATAAGAAAAGGGATGGGGGGTCACTCCCATGCCCAACACTCCGCGAATGCGAGACTTTGTCCATGAATGCAGAGCATAACAACATCAAGACTTCCGCAAACGTGAAGGTTTCTCCGTGAATGTGTAGAAGAGATGTGCCTGCACCAGATAACAACAAAAACCAACAATACGAAGTTCAATTCCCTACTCAGAATGGACCTCCAAAACTCATTTGAACTTAGAATACAAAAACTCTATATGTATTCATACCAGGAACAGTGATCCAGACTCAATGGAATCATTATAAATCGATTTCAAGGCCTCCTGCCACATTTACCAATTCGACTTGATAAAATTAGTTTAAAACTCAAAACACCAAAATTGCCCTCAACAACTCCAAAAATTATTCCGAGACTATTTCTAACACTTGTTTCACCATCCAAAACTATTAGAACTGACAAAATTTTGATCTGAGTTTTCAAAGTTCAAATGTTGACCAAAGTCAAACTTAGTCCCAAAAAAAATTAAATTCACAACTTTGGGCCTAAAAAATCATTTTAACTTCAATTTCAGTTCTGCAACTTTCTGTAGTTCAGTGTCAACATTCTGAAACTTATAAAATTGGCAGATCCCTGATTCGATAACAGAAAATTAGAATGGTACAAAAACTCACTTTTTCAATAACTTAAGCTTCCAAAAATTGTAAAAACTCATATTTACCATTTTAAAATTCTGGATTTCAGTTTCAATCATTCAAATAGTTCAAAATAGGTCCAAAGCAACTTTTTAAAGGGTAATTAGTAATTTTTACAGATAAGGCCAAAAATGACCAATGAGGATATTGCATCATTTTAGTTGATTTTTTTATTAATTAGTTCATTTGTTCATAGTTATGGATGAATTTAGTGATTGTAGTTCATTTGATCATGATTTATTCATTAATTAGTTCAATGTTAAAGATTTTGTTTGAATTTTTATAGCAAGTTGGTTAGTTGTTTAACGAGATCTAGCAATTGCTATAAAATATTTCAGCAAGTTAGACAGTTTTTAAATTTCTATTAGCAATTGTTAAATTTATCTAGCATTTGCTTAACTCTGATATAGCAGGGTAATTAGTTTCTATAGTAAATTGAATATTAGTTGTTATGAGTTGATCAACAATTATTGTTATATTAAAACAATTGTTGTAAAGTTCATAGCAATTGATGAAAAACTTTGTAGCAATTACTGTAAATGGTATAGCTATTGCTGTAAATTTTGTAGCAATTATTGTAAAATCAGTTACATTTGTTATAAACTGCTGCAATAATTTAGTTTAACATGCAATTTGTTAATACCTAAAGCATTCAATGAACAATATATTCAAACAACAATAATACTGATAATATTAAATAATAACATTTGTTAATTGTACAAATAACAACAATAAAATTAAAATGCAAAATAAAACAAGTTCACAAACACTAAATAAAAGTGAGTGTTCCTATGAAACATTTCTATAGAGAATTTAAATTATTTTTTATGCTTGGAAGTTGATCCAAAATTATGCATAATTTTGGAGTATCATCTACAAAACTGCTTATTTGCTCAAAAAATACCGATAAGAGATATCATACTCGGAGTTGATAACACAAAATGCAACAAAAAAATATGTTTCTCAGCATCCTGTGCAACAGTAGACAATAACACTCTACCATACTTTCCTTTTAAAAATATTCCATCGACGGCTATGACTTTTCTCATATGCCTAAAACCATGAATCGAAGCTCCCATGGCAAAAAAATACTTAAACTTCCATTTTCATCGAGCTCCAATGCTATTTTGGCCCTCGAATTTACAGTGCTAAGCATATAATTGTACGCGTCAAACACTGTTATATGTGCTCGTGTATTCCCCTTATCAAAGATTTCACAATCTCATTTCCCTTTCGAAGTTTCAATAACTAACCTTGCATCTCAATTCAAAACGAAGTGAGGTTCTCATATCTCATGTAGATGACCCTTTACCCTCAAAAAACTTATCTTTGAATTATGCACCGATTACTTTGGATGTAGCATTTGGATTATGGCTCATCAGATGTTGAGAACAACATGTATGAAACTTTTCATACTTTCTAATGTAAAATCTGTCACAACTTTTAAGTTTCATAGCTATCAACCACCACTTGCCCTTAGCATATGCACACTTGACATAATATACAAGACGCGAGTTTATCACTTTTTTTACTCTAAAGTCTTTCTTCAAACAAATCATTTTCAACACAATATCTAAATCTTGCTTATTCATAAATGTCATACCATTATAAAATCATGTTCATCATCTTGAACATGATTTAATTGTGTTGATTGTGTATTTGCTGGTGTGTTGCTAGCAACTTCTGGAGTAGGCATCTGCTCACCTTCACTTGCTCTATCTAGATGTTCGTATCCATCACATCACATTTGTCATTCAACATTTTTTAATTTTGAGATGTATTTTGGTTCTCGATCAACCTTTCAACCATGTATACCCATAAAATGGGTCTTTCTTCATCTGCCAAATAAATTCGTAAGCTTACTTGATTTTTTATTCTAAATGGAGTCACTCTCTATTTTCACCACAAGAATGCATGTAAGTGATGACAATATCTTTTGATTCACAATTTAATTCACAACTGACAATAATTTGATTCACAAAATCCTCATACGCGATATCTTGATTCACAATCATCGCTATCGTCTCGATCATTTCTTTGTCTCTTCAATGCCAAATAAAATAATTGTTAAACTCAACCTATTCACCCTGACAATCAACTCCTAATATTATTTTGTCTTCCATTGATGATGTTGAAGGTACCTAAATAAATTATAATTTAAAGCACAACATCATAAAACTATACAAAATTATAACAATTGTTATATTTTATTCAACAACTACTTCATCAGTTGAAACATCAGATGCAACAAGTACTACAGTACATTCAGCAGTTACTGAAAATTATTGCAGGAAGTAGTGGAATAGGTGTACCAATTGCTAAAACACAATTATCATAATTATATTTGGTTCAGTGGTTGCAACAATTGATGAACCAGTTACTAAAAAAAATATTTTGACTATTATTGTATATTTTTCAGCAATTGCTCCATCTAATTCAATATCTGTTGCAACGTTGTTAAAAATAGTTCGACAGTGAAGAATTGCAACAATGACAGAAACAACAATAAAAATACAAATATAAAATGAACAATATCACATTCACTTTTATTAGTCAAATTGTTTTCTTTCCTCCCAAATTTAAAGAAGAAGAAGAAGAATTAGGGTTTTTTATTTGTGGGTTGAAATGTAAAAAAAATAACTTGAGGACTTATTTAAAAATGGTCATCAAATATCATTATCACTTAATTATAAACTTGTCACCTACACCTAATTCTTAAAACTTGAGTCAATTGTTTTTAAATTTTGATACTTTTTGTCACCCTTAATTGATTGTCCCACTCCTTCCCATATTTCTTATTATTTTCTCTGTATTAAAATGTTTAGATCTCACTTTAAATTGTATCTTTGAACTAATTATCCTTGATTTTTTTATTTATTTTGTTATTTTGTATTTAGTTGTTTATTGTCATTAATATTATTTTTAGATCTAGAAGAAGAAACTTAGATTCCAGCAAAGTTCCGACAATAATTTTGACAATCTGTTCTTTATTCGTCCATGATTTAATGGTTATGTAAATATGGATAAATTTTTAGTTTGTCAAGGTTAGTATTTCTAGACATTTAAATTAAATGCATAAGTGTATCTGGTTATTTTATATGTATGTATTTGATTGGAATTTTTATTTCAATGACAACTGTAGATTTATATTTGTTTTATTCATGAGTTGTTATTTTATTTTTGTTTATAATTTTATCACTCTTTGATTTTGATACATTTTTCTAAGAAATTTCCAGTAAGTTGTCTTGATCCCTAATTGTTAATTGTTGCATGTCATTTTTATTTTATATTTGTTAGTTTTATAAGATTTTGGTAGAGTTAACATTTTTAGTGTTTATTTTATATTTTTACTTTTATTGTTATGTCACTTCTTAATATAGTTAAATTATAATTTGTCAATGTTCCTCGTTTTGGCATGTTATTTCGTTATTTTTACTCCTTTGTCATTTATTAAAATTGGCTAATGAAAAATCTATTCGTCACATTTTGAGGTCTCCCCATTTAAAAAGACAAAAAATTTTAGTTTAGATTTAATATTTATTACATTTTAAAATTCATAAATTTTAGTTTAAGTTCACGTATATATTATTTATTAAAATTGGCTGATGAAAAATCTATTCATCGGATTTTGAGGCCTCCCCATTTAAAAGGACGAAAAAATCTAGTTTAGATTTAGTATTTATTACATTTTAAAATTCAAAAATTTTAGTTTAAGTTCACGTACATTTATTTGTTAAAAGTTTTCAATGAAAAATTTATCCGTCGGATTTTGAGACCTCCCCATTTAAAAAGATAGAAAAATACTAGTTTAGATTGATATTTGTTATATTTTAAAATTTAGAAATTTTTGTTTATGTTATGTAACGACCCAAAATTTTTTGAACTTTGTAATGGTTGGTCAAGTTTAGTGTTGAACTTTTCATGGTTGAATTTTGGTAGTCATGGTTTGTATTTAAGTGGTTGTATTCAAAGGAATTGTTTTGGTGGAAGGTTGTAAGGCCGGTTAAGCAACATGGATTTTGAAAAGTCATATCTCTTGGTATGGGCTGAATTGCATGAGATATTATATATCAAATCGAATCTCTTTGAGTTATCTTCACAACGCAATTAGTTTCACTTGATTCGGAGTTCGGATGTGGAAGTTATGGCCTTTGTAGTGAGACTGCCCATATTCGGAAATATGCTGGAAAATGAATTTGGAATGGAGTCGAAGTGAGGGACCACGGACCGTTTGGTAGTTCACGGTCTGTGGTGTGTCCTGTGGGTTGTTCGAGTGAGCTTCCTTGGAGTATGGACCAAGCTCCGGACCAAGTGGAACTCCACGGACCACTTCACGGTCCGTGTGAGCCTTCACGGTCCGTGAAGTGTTCCAGTGTGCTTATCAAGGCTCAGAGATGGATTCCAGGCTAAGTGATGCTTCACAGACCAGTACACGGTCCGTGTGCAGCTGCACGATCCGTGAGACCCCTTTGAGTTGATCCAGAAAATCCCCCAAGATTTCAAGGAAAAACCGAGACCAAGTGTGGTCTCACAGATAGGTTCACGGTCTGTGAACCTGTACACGACCCCTGGGTGGCCTTCCGTGAGACCCTGTTTTGTGATCCTATCTGTTTCGTTAATGGTTAATTCATAATTTAGTTTAATCCCATGCCCCTTTTAACCTTTCTAAAGTCTCCAAAATCCCCCAAATCAAAACCTAATCCCCTTTAATTCATCCTAACACTCTTCAAACCTCACCAAAATTCTCTCAATCCTCTTGATCTCCGTTGATGAAAGATTGAAGAAATTTGGGAAAAATCATTCTTCTTGCAAAATCATCCAATTCTCTTGTCTAACCTCAAAGTATGTGGGATTGATTCATGGATTCCTTTTCATCCATGAAGACCCAAGAATCCTTTTCTTTAAATTATGAATTAAAGCTTTCTTTAATTATGGATTCTTTAAATTTTGATATATTCAATTGAATTGAGTTGTGGGCTATATAAATTAGGTGATTTAAAGTTGATTTAAGTTTGGATTCTATGAAATTTCATTTGAATTGATGAAGGTCAAATTATGCATGTCTCCTTATTCCTAAACTATGCATAGGTAGTGTTTAAATAATGATTTAAATGTTGATTTAGCTTGAATTTCTTATGGAATACTCTTGATTTGAATTTAATGTATGAATTCTAGTACCCCTGCTATTCTTATTGTCGCTCATGGCATTTTGCATGCATGATCATGGATTTATGAAGCTTTTGAGGTGGGCTAAGTCCCAAATATGTTTATGACTACAATTTTGACAAGTATGGGTTATGACAAGAATGTGATCACATAATGTCTATGATATGGCTCTTTGAGAAAATATGGGTGTTTACACCATCATGTTTGACAAGTATGGAGATACTCTTATGCACGAACGTATGATCATAAAATATATTTGACTCTTGTTAAGTATGCATGAAAATAATGAAAGTAAATTTAACTTTTAAGCCCAATTATGCATGATTTGATGTTCAAGTGACAAGTTTCCATTTTAAGGCATTTATGTGTATACGTATTCTTGTGGGATGTGGACTTAGCACCGAGGTATTGGAGTTGGGGTGGGCTATCTTCACAGGGTCCATACTCCTTTCCGTCAAACTATGTGCTAACATAGGTTGTTACCAAAATAAGTGTTGTTCCTATGAGGTATGCCATGATATGATATGATATGTTATGGAAAGCTTTCCGAAATGACCAGGTCGTAAGGAAGGTGGCCATCACACCGAAATGACCGGGTCGTAATGTGTGGTGTAGGTTACCTTTGACAAGTAACCTTCTCCGATCCAATAGGAGGTCGTATTGGCCGAATTCATGTTGTAGTTCACATGGATTTGAGATGTCGGTTATGATTAAATCCTCTCAATACTATAAGCATTATGGCACTTCATGCATCATGGTTATCATGGCATATTGATATACTATTCTTCCTTATATTCTCTTTCTATATATGTGCCTTGTCATCTAGGTTGTTTATAGGTTCATGTGCATATGTATTTGCATGCCCTCATACTTAGTGCTTTATTGTGCTAACCCATACTCTTTGTCTACATGTTCTAACCATGTAGGGACCATTCCGACCTCTATCTTCCGTTGGGCGACGAGTGATAATCCTTGAAACTACTTGCTTATGGTGAGCGCTTTTGTTCAAGGGAAATAACTACTTTCTATCTTCCTTGTATTGTTTTATTTTCCTTACTTTATGACTTGAGGGTGAGCCCGAATTATGTCGAGGCCCCGTTCCATCTTATGTAGAGGCTATGTTGGATATGTTAAACTCTTGCACGTTGTATTATGTTTTGTTGAGATATAATGGCTATTGAGATTTGATTATGGGAATGATATTCTGATTATGCTTAAGATTATGTATTGGACTTGTAAATGTTGAGAATGTGCTTATGTGGAAAGTTCCCTAACCCGGTATGCCCCCATAGCTTGAGTGCTACTTACCCGCCCCTTAGAAATACTTGTTTTGTGCTATGTGATCCATGTTCATCTCACTCCCAGCAACATCCCCATAACTTGAGTCCAAAGCCTCGTTCTCCCTAGAAATATATGCTATATGTTTATTTTTCTGCGCTTCCGAACCGATCATGTGAGTAACGATGATATGATGGCTTGATCGAGGACTTTTGGGTTCTCCTTCATCATGTCACATCCAGGGCTTACTTCTGGGTCATGACAAAGATGGTATTAGAGCCCTAGATTTGTAAATGATCCTCGGAGTCCAACATGCCGCGTCAAGTAGAGTCTTGTTCATGGGTGTAATGTGTGCCATACCTATGAGCGAGAGGCTATGACGATGTTTTAGGAATTTTTCACTTCATTGTCCCTTGTATCGTGCCTTGTACTATTTATAAGAATCCCTAAATGTTGGTGTTCTTGTCGCTCTCTCAGAACATGCCTCCCAGAAGAGCTCCCTTCCCCCGTCAGGCTCCCGACTACGAAGAACAAGCCCCTCAGCACCGGTAGAGGAACAAGTGACTCATGCCAAATTTAGAAATGTGGTCTCTATGTTGGCACAAGTGGTGGCTAACCAAGCTCGGCCAACCAATCCGGTGAATGTTGGTACTCTGGCTTCTAGGGTGAGGGACTTCACTCGGATGAATCCTCCAGAGTTCTTTCATTCAAAAGTAGATGAAGATGCTCAAGAGTTCATTGATGAACTCTCTAAGGTGATGACCATCATGGGGCTGAGTTCGGAGGAGAAAGCCTAGTTGGCCGCATATCAATTGAAAGATGTGGCCCAAGTGTTGTATAATCAATGGTTGGTTGAGCGAGTGGTTGATGTCAAGATTAGTTGGGAAGAATTTAAAATGGCCTTCCTTGATCGTTTCTTTTCTCTTGAGCTTAGGAAAGCCAAAATGACCGAGTTCATCAATCTCTGAAAATGGTGGAATTCTTGTTCAAGGCGGATTCGAGTCGTCGATAGTGGTTGATGTTAAGGCAAAACAAGACTTAGATCCCTCCTTAGTTGAATTGAAGATATTGGTTTTCGAAGGAAAGATTGCGGTTTTCTCCCAAGGGGGAGATGGTGTATTACGGTACCAAGGTCGATTGTGTGTTCCGGATATTGATGGCCTAAAGGAGGTTATCATGAAAGAGGCTCATAACTCTCAATATTCTATTCATCCAAGATCTACTAAAATGCACTGAGATTTGAGAGAGTTGTATTGGTGGCACGGAATGAAGAAGGACATAGCCAAGTTCGTGTCAGAATGTCCTAATTACCAACAAGTAAAAGTGAAACTTCAAAGGCCCGATGACTTGACCCAAGATATCAAAATTCCTACTTGAAAGTGAAAAGATATGAACATATGGATTTTGTGGTTGGGTTACCCCGTACTCAGAGACACTTCGATTCTATATGGGTTTTGATTGATAGGATGACCAAGTCGACTCACTTCTTACCAGTTAAGACTACCTATAGTATCGAGGAGTATGCCAAGGTGTATATTCCGGAGTTGGTGAGATTACATGGTATACCAAGGTGTATTATATCGGATCGTGGTACTTAATTTACTTCTCATTTTTGGAAGTCTTTTCAAAAGGGACTTGGTACTAAAGTAAAGTTGAGCACCGCATTTCATCCTCAAATCAATGGGTAAGCCGAAAGGACGATTCAAACCTTGGAGGACATGTTGAGGGCTTGTGTGTTGGAATTCAAAGAAAATTGAGATGATCATCTACCTCTCATTGAGTTTGCCTACAACAATAGTTTCCATGCTAGCATTGGTATAGCTCTATTTGAAGCTTTGTATGGTAGGAGATGTAGATCTCTGGTTAGTTGGTTTGAAATAGGTGAGGCGGCCTTGTTAGGCCCGAATTTAGTTTTTGAGGCCATTGAAAAAGTGAAGTTGATTAGGAAGAGATTGAAGACGGCTCAAAGTTGCCAGAAGTCTTATTTGGATGTTAGAAAGAGGAATCTCAAATTTCATGTTGGTGATTGGATGTATGTAAAAGTGTCGCCCATAAAGGGCATCATGCATTTTACCAAAAAGGGCAAGTTGAGCCCCCGGTACATCGGACCTTATGAGATTGTGAAGCGGGTTGGCAATGTGGCTTATAGGTTGGATTTGCCTTTGGATATGAGCTCCATTCATCCGGTATTCCATGTGTTTATGTTGAGAAAATTGGTTGGTGACCCTAAGGTAATTACACTTTTGAAGGGTGTGATGGTTGAGGAGAATTTGACCTATGAAGAGGCGCTGGTTAAAATCTTGGATAGGCAAATGAAGCGGCTTCGCAACAAGGAGGTAGCTTCGATCAAGGTGGTTTGGAGGAACCAAGACGTGGAGAGTGCAACGTGAGAAGTGGAGTTGGACATGATGGAGCGATATCCCTATCTCTTCCAATCTACTCAAGCCTAAGGTACTAGGTTCTATCTTTTTTATGGTCCTAATTCTTTACTTCTTGAGTTTCATGATAGTCTATGCATACATGAGCACGAAATTGATTTAAATGATATTTTGACATGAGTTTGAATGACTTTTGAAATGATGCATGATCTATTATGAGTTGTGGTTTAAACAAAAATCTCTTGTTTTATTGATGTCCTTAAGCCATGGTTTTAGCCCATTCGAGAACGAAAGTTCCCAAGGAGGAGATGATGTAACGACCCGAAAATTTTTGAACTTCATAATGGTTGGTCAAGGTTAGTGTTGAACTCGTCATGGTTGAATTTTTGTAGTCCTAGGTTGTATTTAAGTGGCCAGATTCAAAGGAATTATTTTTAAGGAAGGTTGTAGGGCCGATTAGGCAGCATGGATTTTGAAAATCCATATCTCTTGGTATGAGATGGACTGTGTGGGATATTATATATCAAATCTAAGATCTTTGAGCTATCTTCGCAACGCAACTGGTTTCACTCGATTCGGAGTTCGGATGTGGAAGTTGGGGTCTTTGTAGTGAGACTGCCTATATTTGAAAGTATGCTGGAAAAAGGATTCGGAATGGAGTCGAAGTGAGGGACCATGGACCATTTGGTGGTTCATGGTCCGTGGTGTGTCCCGTGGATTGTTCCAGTGAGCTTTCTTGGAGTTTGGACCAAGCCCATGACCAAGTGAAACTCCATGGACCACTTCACGGTCCGTGAAGGGCTTCAGTGAAGTGTTCCAGTGAGCTTGTCAAGGCTCGGGGGAGGACTCCGGACCAAGTGATGATCCAAAGACCAGTACAGTGTCTGTATGTAGCTACACGATCCGTGATCCCCCTCGTGAGTTGATCCAGAAAGTCCCCCGAGATTTTAAGCCGAAGTCGAGACCAAGTGTGGTCTCACGAAAAGGTTTATGCTCCGTGAACCTATACACGGCTCCTGGGTGGCCTTCCGTGAGACCCCGTTTTGTGATCCTATCCATTTCATTATTGGTTAATTCATAATTTGGTTTAATCCCATACCCCTTTTAACCTTTCTAAAGTCTCCTAAAGCCCCCAAATCAAACCCTAATCCCCTTTAATTCATCCTAACAGTCTTCAAACCTCGCCAAAATTCTCTTGACCTCCATTGATGAAAACTTGAAGAAATTTGGGGAAAATCATTCTTCTTGCAAAATTATCCAATTCTCTTGGCTAACCTCAAAGTATGTGAGATTGATTCATGGATTCCCTTTCATCCATGAAGACCTAAGAATCTTTTTCTTTAAATTAAGAATTTAAGCTTTCTTTAATTATGGGTTCTTTAAATTTTGATATATTCAATTGAATTGGGTTATGGGCTATAGAAATTAGGTGATTTAAAGTTGATTTAAGTTTGGATTCTATGAAATTTCATTTGAATTGATGAAGGTCAAATTATGCATTTCCCCTTACTCTTGAACTATGCCTGGGTAGTGTTTAAATGTTGATTTAACTTGAATTACTTATGAAATACTCTTGATTTGAATTTAAAGTATGAATTCTAGTACTCATGTTATTCTCATTGTCACTCATGGCATTTTTCATGCATGATCATGGATTTATGAAGCTTTTGAGGTGGGCTAAGTCCCAAATATGTTTATGACTACGATTTTGACAAGTAAGGGTTATGACAAGAATGTGATCACATAATGTCTATGATATGGATCTTTGAGCAACTATGGGTGTTTACATCATCATGTTTTACAAGTATGGAGCTACTCTTATGTACAAAAGTATGATCATGAAATGTATTTGACTCTTGTTAAGTATGCATGAAAGTAATGACATTAAATTTGTCTTTTAAGCCCAATTATGCATGGTTTGATGTTCAAGTGTCAAGTTTCCATTTTAAGGCATGTATATGTATACGTATTCTTATGGGATGTGGACTTAGCACTGAGGGATTGGAGTTGGGGTGGGCTATCTTCACAGGGTTCATGCTCCTTTCCGTAAAACTATGTGCCAACATAGGTTGCTATCGAAATGGGTGTTATTCCTATAAGGTATTCCATGATATGATATGTTATGGAAATCCTTATGAAATGACCGGGTCATAATGAAGGTGACCATCACACTGAAATGATCGGGTCGTAAGGTGTGGTGTAGGTTACCTTTCACAATTAACCTTCTCCGATCCAATGGGAGGTAGCATTGGGCGAATTCATGTTGTAGTTCACATAGATTTGAGATTTCGATTATTTTTACATCCTCTCTATAATATAAGCATTATGGCACTTCATGCATCATGATTATCATGGCATATTAATATACTATTCTTCCTTATATTCTCTTTCTATGTATGTGCCCTTGCCATCTAGGTTGTTTATAGGTTCATGTGCATATGTATTTGCATGCCCGCATACTTAGTGCTTTATTGTGCTAACCCATACTCTTTGTCTACATGTTCTAATCATGTAGGGACCGGTGCCGACCTCTATCTTCCATTGGGCGGTGAGTGATAATCCTTGAGGATACTTGCTTGTGGTGAGCCCTTTTGTTCAAGGACAATAACTACTTTCTATTTTCCTTGTATTGTTTTATTTTCCTTACTTTATGACTTGAGGGTGAGCCCGAATTATGTCGAGGCCCGGTTCCATCTTATGTAGAGGCTCTGTTGGACATGTTAAACTCTTACACGTTGTATTATATTTTGTTGAGATATTATGGCTATTGAGATTTGATTATGGGAATGATGTTTTGATTATGCTTATGATTATATATTGGACTTGTAAATGTTGGGAATATGCTTATGTGGAAATTCCCCTAACCCGGTATGCCCCCATAGCTTGAGTCCTACTTACCCGCCTCTTAGAAATACTTGTTATATGCTATGTGATCCATGTTCATCCCACTCCCGTCCATATCCCTATAGTTTGAGTCCAAAGCCCCGTTCTCCCTAGAAATATGTGCTATATGTTTATTTTTCTGTGCTTCCGAACCGATGATGTGAGTAATAATGCTATGATGGCTTGATCGAGAACTTTTGGGTTCTCCTTCGCCATGTCACATCTAGGCTCCACTTCCGGGTCGTGACATGTTATGTATATATTTTGTGTTGACCAATGAAATCTATCCGTTTGATTTCGAGATCTCCCTTTTCAAAAAGACAGAAAAAAGTTAATTTATATTCATACTTACTGCTTATTAAAATTCAAAAAAAATAGTTTAAATTCATGTATATATTGTTTGTTAAATAGCCAATGAAAAATCTAATCCGTCGGATTTCAAGGCCTTCCCATTTCAAAAGATGAAAAAAATAGTTTAGATTAATATTGGTTACATGTTAAAATTCAAAAAAAAATTGTTTAAGTTCATGTATATATTATCTATTAAATTTTGTCGTTGAACAAATTATCGTTGATTTCCAAGGTCTTTCATGTATATAAGATGGATTTTATTTTTAGTTATTATTTTTATTCATGTTTATTCATTACTAACATTTTTACTAAGTGTTTTTACAAGTACACAGAGTTATTTTTATTTGTTTATTTACGTATTTATTTATTTATTTATTTATTATTGTGTATATTATTGACGTTAGGCAAATACTAGGCCATTTTTGGTATTATTATTTACTTCACTTTTTGTGTATATTGCGTGATTATTATATTTGTATTATATCATTTATCTCCTCCTCAATTTGAAAAAAAATGAGTTAGTCAAGACCCACAGTTGTGGATTCTGAAGGGTGTTAATACCTTCCCTTCGGAATAATTTGATTTGAACCCTTACTCAGAGTCTAATTGGTTCACAAACCATTTTTGTAAATAAATAATTGGTTTCCTAATTATCCTTCAAATTAGGTGGTGACTCCAAACCAAAATTTTTTGTTTTCTAAAATTCTTTTAAATTCTTTGATTTTTTTATTGAGTCGCCACAACGTTGCGCCTTCGAGATATCAACAAAGTTGATATGCTTCTTCTTAATTAAGCATTAACTTATTCAAATCATTTGATTATGTATGTTTTCAATATATCTGATTGCAAGATTTTAAGTGAATTCCATGTGAATCCATACTTTGCCCTAACTTTTACTACAAGTCATGATCATGAATTTTAAATGTCTTCAAGTAAGTTAATGATAAGGGTGACCTAAGACCCTAATGACACTTTGTATGAAGGTAGGATTTGTATTGATGGAAGGCCTACGCTCACATTACATGAATCGGATGAAATGAGCTATTCTAGGAACAAGTTTTATGAATCAGATTGATAGCTTTGATTGTCTTACCACATTTTAAGTTCTATGATTTATAACAAGTATAAATTATGATTTATGATAAGTCTTATGGTTCTATAACAAGTATGCCTCGTAATTATGTTAAGTATTTTGTGGGATTTTGACTTAGCACCGAGAGTACTTTGAGGTGAAGACGCGTCTTAAAAGGTTCTTAATGGAAATCTCTAGTCTCATAACTGTATTATCAACATAGGATTATTTTCTAATATGAACAACCAGTGGATCCACATGTATCACATGTTCATGATTACTTGCTTAGTAAGGCAGAGACTATCTTGGAAGTAGTTTCCCATTTTTCTGATGTATGGGGAGACACCAGAATTCCATGTAATAGCTCGCATGGTCTTATTATCAATTATGGTTGTTATCCTACATATGTATTGTTTCCTATGCTATATTATTGACTGCTTGATTCATGTTTTCACTAATTCTCATCATTATTCTTTTTATACGTTGATCATTCTCAGGTTAACTTATGCTTTTCAATAACTCTCTTATCATGCTATTTAATTGGTTAATTGAATAAATGATTTATGATTCATTTCATTGATCACATACTTAGTACATTCTAAGTACAAACACATACTTTTGTGTATATTATTTCAAAATATAGAGAGGGATGCTCATTCTACTCCTTCTTCACATGGCTAGCTCGAAGTCCATCTTAAAGATTTAGTGGTGAATCCTCATTCTTCAAGGGAGACCCTATCTCATGCTATTTCGTTCTATCTTAGTTTATATTAACACTTTAAGAATATTCACTTTATCATTTGAGGGTGAGATAGAAACATATTTTATGCCCTCGCCTATGTTAGGTTTAGTAGAGGAATGTTAGAGGTACAGAGTATATGTTGTCTTCTTTTGACCTATTATTGTTCTTTCCTTTTGAAGTATGCAAGTTAAGACTTATCTCTCACATTTATTTTAGATTGTAATTGATGATTGAATACCTTATGTATGCTTAAGAATGCTTGGTTGAAGTCTTTCGGAATTTCGATCACCATATCACGCTTAAGGCCTAACTTGGGTCGTGGCACTCGCTTACCCTTGAATTAATTACATCACTAGTCTCCTAGATTAGGTCTTTCAGTAGCCACCTAAAGATGCCCTGTACTCAACAAAGAAAGAGAAAGTGTAATATCAGTACACATAACAATGATGTATTGGTAGAATCACGCAGTTATTTCAATGAGCAAAAATATATCAAGCAATTATAACACAGTAAATCATATATATATATATATATATATACTAGGTAATTAGCCCGCGCTTCGCGCGGTCATAAATAATCTAATTAAGTTTATATATTTTAATATTAAAATTAATAAAATACTCTAAAGTTATTAAGTTCTTTC
>JBCEWC010004640.1:0-26768 GCA_038996855.1 Solanum aculeatissimum
CTCTAGCACGTTTGGCTTGTATGTTGGATCCTTACTATATATATGATGTTATTTAGCATGTCTCATGATTATGTTCTCATGTTATGATTATGGTTTGAATGTTATGTATGATGTATGACTATGTGCTATATGCAAGTATGCCTATCCCCTTCCCGTATTGCCCCCATAGCTTGAGTCCCAAGTCCCTAAATCCTTAGAGCTTATGTGCTACATGCTTAGCTTCCGCGTTTCCGAACCAATGATGAGTGAAATGATGCTACGATGGCTTGATCGAGGGTCTTCGGGTCCTCTTTTGCCATGTCACATCTAGGCCCCCTATCCGGGTCGTGACAATATGTGCCCTTGTCAACTAACAATGATTTACAGGTTATTCATGTTCATATGCATGCATTCCCAAATACTTAGTACATTCAAACGTACTAACACATACTCTTTTGCCTACATAATTCAACCATATAAGAACTAGAGACAATTATCTTCCACCTTTTGAAGACTAGCTTGTTTGACAGAGAATTGCTTATGGTGAGTCATATCACCCAAGGTCAAGTTATCTTCTATCTACCTATTATGTTATAATGTTTTATGTATTTACTTTGAGGGTGAGCTCGGGACTTGTCTTGGCCCCCATCATATTCTATATACTAGGGGCATTGCTAGAATTCACAAACTCCTTGTACGAATATGCTATGTTTATACCTGGGATTATATGTTGCCTATGATGTTATGATGATGTACGGAAATTTGGAAAGTCCTAACTCCCATTTACCCCCATAGTGTGAGTCATACTTACCTGCCTCTTTGTTCTTATATGTTATGTGAAATCACGCAAATCCTTTTCCCCTTGATATCCCCATAGCTTGAGTCCAGGATTCCCATCCCTTAGACTTATGCATTGATTTGTGCTAATGAGTCCCATTTCTATACCCCATAGCTTGAGTCATCTATCCCTATCCGTTAGTATAACTAATTTATTATGACTATTATTATGCACTTCCGAATTGATGATGTGTGTATGAATGCTATGAGGCTTGTTTGGAGACTCTCGGGTTACCATTTTCCATGTCACTCCTAGGACCTAGGCTCAGGTCATGACATTGACATTGCCCAAAAGTTTGGATGGTTTTGTCATTTATTGTGATGCCTCACATATAGGCTTGGGTTGTGTATTGATGCAACATGGAAAATTCATTGCCTATCCCTCAAGGAAATTAAAGGTGTATGAAAAGAACTACCCAACCAATGATCTTGAGTTATTGGCCATTGTATTTGCATTGAGAATTTGACAATATTATCTCTATGGGGTGCATATTGATATATTCACCAACCACAAGAGTTTGCAATCTGTATTTAGCCAAAAAATTTGAACCTTACGCAAAGGAGGTGGTTGGAGCATTTAAAAGATTATGATATAAGTGTTATGTATCACCTCGGTAAAAAAACGTGTTATGGCTGATGTATTGAGTAGAATATCTATAGGCAACATTGGCCATGTTGAGAATGGAAAGAAAAAGCTAGTTAAAGAAGTGCACTGTTTGTTTCATTTTGATATAAGGATAAATGGCTTGACCTATGGTGATGTATTGGTACAAAATGGTGCCGAATCATCTTTGATAATGGAAGTTAAATCAAAACAAGATATGGATCCTACTTTGGTCGAATTGAAGAAGTTGGTGGTTGATAAGAAGGTTGAAGTTTTCTCACAAGGGAGAGGTGGAGTGTTACCAAGGACAATTATATATTCCTAATGTGGATGGTCTAAGGAAAACAATACTTGATGAGGCTCATAACTATAAGTATTCTATTCATCCGGGATCTACCAAAATGTATAGAGATCTGAGAGAGATGTATTGGTGAAATGGCATGAAGAAAAACATAGAAAAGTGTGTGATAAGGTGTTTAAATTATCAACAAGTGAAGGTGAAACAGTACCAAAGACAGGGTGATTTGGCTCAAGACATTAAGATACCTACTTGAAAATAGGAGGAGGTTAATATGCTCTTCATCACGGTTTTGCCAAAGACTAGGAAATACTTTGATTGTAGATGAGTCTGTATGTTGGATTCATATAGGGCTTAAATTGGATAAAATATTATCCTTAATTTGTTGTTTTATCTCATATACTAACTAGTTGTGTGTTTGATGCTATAAATGCGAAAGAAAATGCATGGAAGGATAAGTCTTAGAAAAATAGGACAAAAGGAGCAAAATTGCTAGAAAGGTAGTAGAAATCGGCCATTGCCAAACAATTCAGTAGATCACCGAATGAAGACTTTAATCGCCTTTTATTGCAGTGTCCAACCCCAAGTGTTCGAGAAAAAAGGGTAATGAAATTTCAACTTTGGCAGATCGTTGAACTTGTTCAACAACATACAATATCGTCACCGAATTTTATAGTTTCCAAGAGCTCAGGAGAGGTTAAAAAAGGTGGTCAAATGCACATTCAGTGGATCACCAAATGTGTTAGGTGACGATTGATCTTGATCGCCAAATGGTGATGTGTTCAGAAATTAACGGTATTTTCATCTAGAGCATAAAAGGAAAAAGGGAGGACTTTTTGGAGTACACATTGAGATACTCAGTGCTACAATTTTTACACATTTTAGAGAGGGAAAGGTACATTTATCAACAAATAGTTGTTGTTTGAAGAAAAGGTTTGGTACTTATCTTGGGAGTGAATATTCGGGGAGGAGAAGAGAAATTTCCATCAGTTTTTCTTTTAATTCTAGTACCCATTGTCATGTATAATGCCTTTGGTAATTCAATTTATGTTTTAGACATGCAAGGGTAAAAACCCTCATGTTGGGGGTGTGTTATGACTTGGATCTTCGAATTATGTATGGGTCTTTATTTATTTGAATGAATTTCTATTAATTGATGTGGGTTCATGTATATTACCATGTTTAATTAAAGTTCTGAGGTTTCAAACTTAGGGTCTTATATTTAGATCTTTTATTTATTGCAAGTATCCTTGAATAATTGAAGTGGGTAATGAATATGATAGTCTTCTTTTTGTGGATTTTGTGGAATGCCTTGTTAGGGTTCAATCGACTAAGGTTTTAAAAGGTTTGTTACTTAATTAAATAGGTTCAGTTGAGTTCCTAGTGTAATTTGGCATATGAGACCTTACCGGATTCATGTGGAATCAGTTGAGTTCCTAGTGTAATTTGACATATGAGACCTTACCGGACTCATGTGGAACACTACTTTCATTTGATTAGAGATTGTAGTTACCAACAATCTAGCATACCTATGTCCAATTAATATATTCTTTCAATGTATGAGACCCAAATATTTACTTCTTGACCTCAGTGTGCACACCCCTGGCATGTTTCTTCGATTATTGTGTTAAAATCAACATAATCAATCACATTTTCACTACATATTATTACAATTAGTTTGTTATCATTTTTACTCACCCTACAAATCATTAATTTAATTTAATACTTCAAACTGCAAGTCATAAACCATTCCTTGTGGGATTCAACTCAAACTCGTGTTGGGTATACTAATGACTAACACCATATCTCTTAATGGTTTTGGAGTATGATTACGTGATATCAAAATGGCATCGTTGTCGAGGAATGGTGTTATGTTTCTAGTTTAGAAGTGTTTTATTGATCTAATTCTTTGTAGTTGAGCGTACTTACATGCTTTTCATTTTTTCTTTTGTGTTGTTTTTATTTTTTAGTGGATGAAATGAGCACTCAAGGGAGTATCAATGGTGATGACATCGGGAATCTTAACGATGTCATTTGGGATCAATTAGAAAGTTCTGGTTCTATTAGGTTGCCCCCTATTGCGAACAATGCAGTATTTCATGTGATTAGCACTATACTCCAGTTATTGCAGCTAAAAGGTTTATTTGGGGGCTTGGCACATGGGGACCCTCAAGAACACATTCTTAACTTTGTGAATGTGTGTTCTCCATTAACTTTCAAGGGTGTCACTCAAGAAGCAATCAGACTAAGTTTGTTTCCTTTTTCATTGCCTGGGGAAGCAACAACATGGCTAGCTGAGTTACCAAGGGACTCTATTACTTCTTGGGAGGAATTGACTAAGGACTTCTATAAATATTTTTTCTCTCCTTTCAAGATGGTGAAGTTGAGAAAGAGCATTGATAATTTCAAGCGGATAGATGGGAAGAAACTTCATGAAATGTGGTTACGATTTTAAAAGTTATTATTACAATGTCCCAACCATGGAATGTTGGATCATCTCTTTCTCCAATACTTCTATCTTGATGCGGTGAACAATGGGATAGCGGATCAGGTTATGCGAGGTGGTATTATGAAATAAGCATTTTCCACAACTTCAACCCTTCTTAATGATGTGATGAAGATTAACCGGGATTAGTATACTAGAGATGATCTTATGTCTTCTTGCCTAGGGGAGTATTTAAGGAGAAACTTCTAGAAGACCAATAGAGGGATGAGAACATGGCAAAAATTATGACTCAATCAGAATTGTTAACTAAGCATGTTATGGGAAAAAATCAAATCAATGTGAATGCTATTGGCTATAGTGGTGTGCAGCCTTTGATGATGTTCCTTTTAAGCCTGCATATAATGAAGAAGTGCATTATTTGGGGAACCAAACAGTGGGTTCTCATCTGGCCTTTCCAAGTCCACCCGAGAATAAAGGTTGGATGAATGATGGTGGATGGCGTTATCATGATTGGCGAGATAGTGTTGGGGATGGAGAGAACGTGAAGAAGATAGGAAACGATATATTCCTCCTCATTATTGAGTGAAGCCAAAAGGACCCCTTGCAAATCTAGAGAATTTCCACACCGAGGATAAGCTTTCTAGGATCCTCAACAAGGTGGAAGGCTTGGACAAAGTTCTTAAGGAAATAGAGTTGGATTTCTGTTTGTTGAAATAAATGGTTACATCTTATTCGGCTTCAGTTAAACACCGTTGTACTACAATAGTGTCAAATAATTTTGTAGTGAAGAAAGAAGATTTGGGTGCCTTCACAATTCCATGCATGATTGGAGTTTGTTAATTCTCCAAGGTTTTGTGTGATCTTGGAGCTAGTATTTAATTTGTCATGACCCAGGCCTAGGGCCTAGATATAACTCGACAAATGGGGAACCCAAAGGGACCCAGGCAAGCCTCTTAACAATACATGGCACATCCTTGGTTGCGGAAGCATAATTAAACAACAAACACATAATTCTAGGGGAAATAGGACTTTGTACTCAAGCTATGGAGATGTTAATGGGAAGAGGATTAGCATGAACGCAATCCAAATAATATCTATGAGGTGGTTAGGTATGAATCAAGCTATGGGGGATATTAGGGGCTTAGAACTTCCATCTCATCAACAATATACAACAAGCATGATAAGGAGGATAAGGACTAAGGGAGTCTTTCATAATATATAAACATAACAATGAGCTCATAACATTCATAGTCATATCCAACAAAACAACTAATACGAATGGAACGGGATTAAGACATCTCCTAGTCTCCCCCTCAAAAGTAAATGTCCATAAATAGATAAATCTTAACAAAGCATGAAAGCAAATGAATATCGTACCCAAAATGGAGGACTCACCAAAAGCAATCTTCAACTAAACCATCTAGCCACATGAAGTAGGAGGATGGATACGAGCTCTAGTCCCTACATGGTTAGATCATGTAGGCAAAAAGTATGAATTAGTACTTGGAATGTACTAAGTATGTGGGGTAAAAATGTAACAAGGAATATAATCCATAATGAAGCAATCTGGATAATAATAAACAACAGATACAAGCTCAATATGTCATGAATGATAAATGCTTAGTCAAAATGTGCATGCGAAATCATCAAGTCACAAGATATTTAATATACAGGTGGGAGAGGACCGTCATCAATATATAAGACCAAGTGAGCTACTACTTGGAATTTTGATGGTCACTTAACACTAGACTAGGAGTGATCTACTTTGCCAAGGTACACCAAACACTGTCCTTACGACATAGCTTTTTCGGAAAGTGTCACCAACTTATGGCATAGCCTTTTCAATAGGTTTCATATGATACCTTTTCTTTACGGCATATCCTTTTTAGAAGGTTCAACAATTATCCTTACCTTATGGCATTCCCTTTACGGTAGGTTCAAGCCCATATAGGGAATCAATATCACAACATACAATGTCACATAGCTTAAGGAAAATGAGAGACTACCAAGGTCCTCTTGGTGCTAGGTAACGATCCCACAAAATACTTGAAACATAGTCATAGTCATGTTAATCGAAGTCTTAAAACATCATAATTTAGTTCACGGAGTAGCTCATTAAGACATAGCTTACAACATCAACTATAGGGCTTTATTTCATTCTTAACATTCATATCATGTTCATGAGCTTAAAGCATACTTGTTGGCCTTCATATTAGTCTCAACATGAGTGACATACATATCTTGCCATAAGGCATCCATTATATAAGAACATGCAATGCATCTTTAATCAAATCATGGTGTGTACAAGTACATAGGTTTAGAACCATGCAATTCAAAAGTAAATGACTTGAGAGGAGTAAAATAGAATCACTTAATCATTATTCAAATAACCCACCATAAGCATAATAAAACATAGCTAGGGAATCATCAAACCCTCTTTTAAAATCATAGATTTCTCATGGCATTGCATTGCGTAATAGTAGACAAGGATAAAACATCATAAAATACTTCATAATATTATTATATAAAAATTTCATAGAATTTCCATAAGTTTCCATAACTTGTAAATAGATGAGGAGAAAGGAATAGTTGAGATTTATGGAGGAAAGGTCTCCACAAATCAAAGTCACATACCTTGGTGTGATTGGGGATGAAAAACCTTGTTGAAAATTGTAGGAAATCTGAACCCTAGCTTGGACTCTCTTCTTGAAGGACTTTAAGATGTTGGGAGTATTTTAGAGAAGTGGGACTTAGGGAGATTTGAGAATGAAGTGGAATAGAGTGAATTAGGGTTCTATAGGGTTGAAAAGAGGTTATTAGGAGGCTTAAATGATGTAGTATAGCCTTTGGATAATAGGAAATGTCAAAATTGCCCTCTTTAAAATTTTGTCGGACAGGACCATGAGACCTTAATTATGGGCCGTGGTCCAGTCTATGAGTCATGGAAGGGGTGATTTCATCTTGTAACGTTTTGGACCCTAAAACTTTTTATCTGAATCTCAATCCACGACACAACTTATGGCTCATCAACTTATGTATGAGCCATCTGGTATCTCGTACCTCTAATTTTAGAAAACCTTCTTTTCACCAAGTCTACTCTCTATCCACGAGCACAAGCTACGTCCCGTGGAACAACATACAATCAACATACTCCTTCATGTCAACCTCTGATACTTCAAAAATTTCCAAAATTCATTTCTCAGGCACATTTACATCTTCCAAAATGTGGAGCCTTACAATATCTCCTCCTTGTAAACATTCGTCCCCAAATATGCTAAAGGTATGCTTTAGGGAATAGAATGCATGCATCATATGCATCATGAAATATTTTCAAACGATACTTCAAATAACATTTACAATGTATTCCTCAAAATCATATACTCATGCATAGATGACATGGAAATGACATGCAAGGATGGGGAGGTTCTCAAATAGAAGAGATCATAGTATCTCGAGTTTGATTAGAATGGAAGAGATAAGGGTATCACTTCTTCATATCGGCTTTGGCTCCCCAAGTAGCACTCTCCACTTGTTGTTCCTCCAAAGGACCTTGACAGATGCTACATCTTTATTTCTTAACCTTTTCACTTGCCTATCCAAGATTTCTATCGAGACTTCCTCATAGGTCATATTCTCTTTGACGTTCACCACCTCTAAGTGTACAATGAAACTATGGTCTCCAATACACTTCCTCAACATGGAGATTTGGAAGACCGGATAAACCATGCTCATTTCCATGGGCAACTCTAATTTGTATGCAACTACACGACTCATGATTCGGTAAGGCCCTACATACCTAGGGCTTAACTTCCCTTTATTTCCAAAATATACAACATCCTTCATGGGAGAGACCTTTAAATACACCCAATCATCAACATTAAATTCAAGATCCCTTCTCCTAACATCAGAGTAGGACTTTGTCCTACTTTGAGTCATCTTCAACCGTTCCCGTTTCAATCTCACTTCCTCCAAAGCTTCCATAACCAAATCTGGACCTAACAAAGTCATCTCCCCCACTTCAAACCACCCAATTGAGGATCTACAACGCCTACCATATAAGGCTTCAAATAGAGCCACCCCGATGGTAAGATGATAGCTATTGTTGTATGCAAACTCTATAAGTGGAATATGTGCATCCCAACTACCTTTAAACTCCATGACACAAGCCCTAAGCATATCCTCAAGAGTTTGATTAGTCTTTTCCACTTGAATATCCATTTGTGGGTAGAAGGCCATGCTAAGATTAACTTTAGTACCAAGGTCACTTTGGAAAGATCTCCAAAAGTGTGAAGTGAATTGAGCACCACAATCTGAAATAATAACCAATGGAACTCCATGCAATCTAGTCAACTCATGAATGTACAACTTAGCATAATCCTTGGCACCGTAAGTCATTTTAACTGGTAGAAAGTGAGATGACTTCATCATTCTATCCACCACAACCCATATAGAATGAAAATGCCTTTTTGTCTTAGGCAAGCCAATCAAAAAATCCATGTTGATCTCTTCCTATTTCCAAGTAGGAATCTCTATATCTTGGTCTAAGCCATATGACCTTTGATGTTCGGCTTTGACTTGTTAGCAATTAAGGCAACTGGCTACAAGCTTAGGAATGTCTCTCTTCATACCACCTTACCAATACACTTTCCTTAAATCTCTATACATCTTGGTAGAAATTAGATGAATGGAATCATATGAATTATGAGCCTCATTCATGATCAAGTCTCTCAATCCACCAACATCAGACACACATAACCTACCTTGGTATCTAAGGACACCATCTCCCCCTTGGGAGAAAATCTCCACCTTGCCATCCTTCACCAATGACTTCAATTCAACCAAAGCGAGGTCAAAGTCTTGTTTGGATTTAACCTCTTCCATTATGAAAGACTTAGAACCATCTACAACCACCACACCACCATTTTTTGCCTCATTCAACCTAACTCCCAATCTAGCTAACCAGTGAACTTCTTTTGCCAATTCCTTCTTAACATCATCAACATGAACCATACTCTCCATGGACACTCTACTTAGAGTATTGTCCACGACATTCACCTTGCTTGGATTATAGTGCACACTCATGTCATAATCTTTAAGGAGTTCCAACCACCTTCTTTATCTCAAATTAAGGTCTCTTTGAGTAAACACATATTGAAGACTTTTGTGGTTGGTGAACACATCAACATGAACCCTATATAAATAGTGACACCATATTTTTAAAGCAAATACCACAACTACTAATTCAAGATCATGGGTGGGGTAATTACACTCATGCATCTTTAGTTGTTTATAAGCATAGACAATGACCTTGCCACTTTTCATCAATACACATCCCAAACCAATTCTTTAGGCATCACAATACACCACAAACCCTTTCGGTAGGGAAAAAATAAGAGTGGATGTAAGCTTATCTTTCAAAGTTTGGAAACTTCTTTCACATTCATCGGTCCATAAAACTTGGCCATCTTTTGTGTCACCATTGTCATGGGAGAGGCAATTGAAGAAAAATCCAAAACAAATCTTTGGTGGTACCCCACAAGCCCAAGAAACCTCTAATATCCATTGGAGTTAAGGTCCTAGGACAATTTCTTACCACCTTCGTATTTTTCGAATCCACTTTTATCCCTTCACCCGTCACCACATGACCTAAGAATGCAACACAATTCTCATATGTTTCACATAGTATTATTTATTCTAGGAGTAAATCAAAATATCCTCAATTAATACCACCACAAACATATCATGGTAATAATTAAAACCCTATTCATTAGATCAATAAATTTCGCCAGAGCATTAGTTAGGCCAAAGGAAATTACCATAAACTCAAAATGTCCATATCTAGTTTGGAAGGCCATTAGAGAAAGACACACTCCCTTACCCTCAATTGACGATAGCTGGACCATAGGTCAATCTTTGAGAAGTGACTAGCCCCTTGTAGTTGATAAAATGGATCATCTACCCTTGGCAAAGGATACTTGTTCTTCACGGTGACCTTGCTGAGTTACCAGTAGTCAAAGCGCATTCTAAGTGAGCCATATTTCTTCCTTATAAATAACAACGGTGCATCCCAAGGTGACTTACTAGGCCTTATGAAACCTTTCTCCAACAAATCTTTTAATTGATCCTTCAACTCATTTAACTCCACCAGGGCCATTCAATAAGGAAGAACGGAAATCGGTCGAGTATCGGGGAGAAGGTCTATACAAAAATCTATCCCTATTTTGGGATGGACACTGGGAAGCTCATCGAGAAAGACATAAAGAAACTCATTAACCACTGAAATCGACTCAATAAGAGGGACTTTAGACTTAACATTCCTAACCCTTACAAAATGATAAATGCAACCATTAGAAATCAATTTCCAAGTTATAAGACAAGAGATGAACCTACCCTTAACTACCAAATCATGACCTACCTACTCAAGAACAGGTTCATTATGGAATTGGAACTTAATCTTACTGGTTCTAAAATCAATGGAGGCATGATTTGCATGTGACCAATTAATCCCAAGAATAATGTCAAAATCTACCATGTCAAGTTCAACAAAATCTCGAGGTAAGACTTTATGCAATATAGACACGGGACAACCCCTATAAACCGTCTTAGCAACAATGGATTCACTAACAGGGGTACAAAGGGTTCACATAACATTTCGGGACACACATAAAGTCTATTAGAAACAAAAAGGAATAATGAATGAAAGAGTGACATCTAGATCTAATAAAGCATATACATCAAAATTATAGATCTTTAACATACCGGTAACAACTCAGGCACCTCATCCACTCCTTGCCTCCCTTGAAGGGCATAAAACCGATTCTGACATGGAGAACCTCCTTGTTCACCACCGCCCTTTGGCCACCATAAGAACCTTGTCCTAGAGGAAGGACATCTCTACCCTTGTTTGGAAAATCCACAATTTTGTGGCCCATCTTGCCACACTCAAAACAAGAACTTGTATTTTTCAAGCATGCACAACTATGATTCCTTCCACTTTTTTGGCACCTTGGAAGCGTCATCCCACCACTTCCACCTTGAACTTTAGGGTTGGGCACCCTATCATTATTAAAACTTTGTACTTAAGCATCAAAGGACCCTTGACCCTGAAATTTGTGGCCTATTGAAAATGACAACCTCTAGCACCTTGAAACCCACTATCAAATGAGCCCTCTTGTACTCTCCACTCCCCCTCTTGCTAAGCTCTCTCCTTCAAGTTGCTCGACATAAGTCATGAGATGAGAAAAGTCGATATCTCCTATGAGCATAGTGGTGAGACATTCTTCTTGATCAAGTTGGACACTCCTGATACAAACTTGTACATTTTCACCCTAGGATTGGTGAGCAATTGAGGAGGATACTTTGTGATATTGTTAAACTTAAGGGAATACTCCCTAACACTCATAAAACCTTGCTTAACGTTTATAAACTCTATCATCTTTGCCTCCCTTAACTCCATAGGAATGAAATAGTTAACGAAGGTTGCCTTGAACTCTTCTAAAGAGGTATGCTCTCCATTCTCTCTTTCACCCTTCCATTGTACAAACCACAATTGATCAAGGCCCTTTAGTTGATATACCTCTACTTCCTATTTCTCCTCTGAGCTTACCCCTATGATATCAAGAACTTTGTACACCTCATCGATGAATTCTTGGGAGTCTTCTTCGACTTTAGAGCCATAGAACTCCAGAGGGTTCATCCTTGTGAAATCCCTCACCCTTAAGGCAAGGGTAGGAGCATGAGGAGCTTGAACTCCTTGGTCAACCACGACCCTTGCCAATAAAGTAACAACATTCCAATATTTTTCATGAGTGACTCCCTCTTCATCTTGGGGAGCTTGAGGAGCCATAAGGGCTGGTTCACCCTCGGCAGTGGGAGCCCTTTGTCCACTCTTCTTGGAGACATGATCTAAAATAGAAAAAGTTTGTTCATTAGAGAAGGGAAACCTTAACTCAAATCTAAATCATGGCATAGAGTATGAATAAGTGAATCATTTCCTAAAATGCCTCATCGCCTCCTATTCATAGTTGTGGCGGGCTTCACAACCATGAATTATGATCTACATGACGCGGTGTGTTAAATTTCCAAGAATAATTTACAAACCTAGTGCTCTAATACGAATCTTTATCAAGACCCAATCCTAGGGCCTAGGCATAACACGGAGAATGAGGAAGCCAAAGGGACACCAAACAAGCCTCTTAAGCATACATGGCCCTTGGTTGTGGAAGCATAATTAAACAATAAACACATAATTCTAGGGAAAATGAGACTTTGGACTCAAGCTATGTGGGTGTTATGGGGAAGAGGATTATCATGACACATAGTAAATAATATCTATAAAGTGGGTAAGTATGACTCACGCTATGGGGGTATTAGAAACTTAGGACTTCCATCTTATCAATAACATATAACAAGCATGATAAAGAGGATAAGGACTAAGAGAGTTTTCCAAAACGAATAAACATAACAAGGGTCAAGCTCATAACATTCATATTCATATCTAACAACAACTCTAATACGAATGGAATGGGGGCCAAGACATCTCCCAGGATCATCCTCAAAAGTAAATGTCCATAAATAGACAAGTCTTAATAAAGGATGAAAGTAAATAGACATCTTCCCCAAAATGGAGGACTCACGAAAAGTAATCTTCAACCGAACTGTCTAGCCACGTGGAGGAGGAGGATGGATAGGAGCTATGGTTCCCATATGGTTAGTTTACATAGGCAAAAAGTATGCATTAGTACTTCGAATGTACTAAGTATGCGGGGTGCAAACGCAATAAGGAACATTATCCATAATCAAGTAATATGAATAATCATAAACAACAGAGACAAGCTAAGTATGTCATGAATGATAGATTCTTAGTCAAAATGTGCATACGAAATCATCAAGTCACAAGATATTTCATAACTAGGTGGGAGAGGACCATAACCTACATGTAAGTCCAAATGAGCTACTACTTGAAATTCTGATGTTCACACCACACCAGACTAAAAGTGCTCTATTTTACCAAGGTATGCCAAATACTATCTTTATAGCATATCCTTTTTGGAGAGTGTCACCACCTTACGGCATAACCTTTTCTGTGGGTTTCACAAGATACCCTTTCTTTACAGCATAACCTTTTTAAAAGGTTCAACAATTATCCTTACCTTATGACATTACCTTTTTGGTAGGTTTAAGCCTATATAGGGAATCAATATCGTAAGCTATGGTGGAATATATTTTAGGGACAATGGGAGACTACCAAGGTCCTCTCGGTGCTAGGTCATGATCCCAAAGAATAGTTGAAACATAGTCATAGTTTTGTTAATCAAAGTCTCCAAACATCATAATTTAGTTCTTGGAGTAGCTCATTAAGACATAGATTATAACATCAAAGACAGGGCTTTATTTCATTCTTAACATTCATGTCACACTCATGAGCTCATAACATACTTGTTGGCCCTCTTATTAGTCTCACCATGCGTGACATATATATCTTGCCATAAGATTATTACATAAGAACTTGGCATGCATCTTTAATCAAATCATGGTGAGTACATGTACATAAGATTAGAACCATGCATTTCACGAGTAAATGATATGAGAGGAATAAAATAGAATAACTTAAGCATTATTAAAATAACCCACCAAAAGCATAATAAAACTTGGTTAGGGCATCATCAAAATCTCTTTTAAAATCATAGATTTCTCATGGCATTGCATTGCATAATAGTATACAAGGATAAAACATCATAAAATACTTTATAATATCATCATATCAAGAGTTTATAAAATTTCCATATGTTTCCATAACATCTAAATATATGAGAAAAAACAAATGGTTGAGTTTTTTGGAGGAAATGTTTCCACAAATAAAACCCACATACCTTGGTGTGATTGGAGATGAAAAATCTTGTTGAGAAGTGTAGGAAATTTGAACCCTAGCTTGGACTCTCTTCTTGAAGGCCTTGATGATGTTAGGAGTATTTTGGAGAAGTGGGACTAGGGATGATTTGATAATGAAGTGGAATAGAGTGAATATAGGGCTGTGTAGGGATAAAAGGGGGTTATTTGGAGGTTTAAACAATGTAGTATAGCCTTGAGATAATAGGAAATGTCAAAATTTCCCTTTTTAAAATTCTGCAGGAGAACACCTTGAGACCCTAATTACAGGTTGTGGTCCAATCTATGAGTCGTGAAAGGGGGTCTTCGTCTAGTAACATTTTGGACACTCAAAACTTTTCTCTAAATCTCAATCCATGACACAACTTACGGGCCATCAACCTATGTATGAGTCATCTGATATCTCGTATCTCCAAATTCAAAAAACTTTCCTTTCACCAAGTCTACCCTCCATTCCACGAGTACAGGCTATGGTCTGTGGAATAATATGTGACCCATATACTCCTTTATATCAACCTTTGATACTTAGAAAATTTCCAGAATTAATTTCTTAGGCATTTTTACATCTTCCAACATGTGGGGCCTTATATACTTAACGCCATTGCTATTTTCAAACAACTTGGCTTTGGTTTCCCTTCTCCAACAATAATGAGGCTTCTCATGGAGGACCGGTCTATCAAAAAGCCTATTGTAAAATTGATATGGAGATACCAATTATTTTTGGTAGGCCATTCTTGGCTACTAGTTGGGCTTTGGTAGATGTGGAGTGAGGTGAACTCACGTTTTGGGTGAAAGATGAGAAAGTCACCTTCAGTATGTCCAAATTAGTGAAGCAATCTAGAGAACATTGGGTGATATCTTATGTTGATGTGGTAGAAGAAGTAGTTTTGAACATTGGGGAGGTGTTTAGTTTAGGAGAATCCTTGGCGGGGATGTTGCTTAATTATGATGGCGAAGTGATTGAAAATTATTCTTAGGTGTGTGCAACATTAGAGGGAATGTGTTCTGATTTCAAAAACCCAATTAAGCTTGATGCTGATTTGAAAAAATATGGAAAACCCCCCTGCCAAGCCTTGAATTGAAGAGCCCCCTGAGAATGAATTGAAAGGACTTCCATCATATTTGAAGTATATCTTCTAAGAGAGTGGTGAGACACTCATGGTAATTATGGCATCTGATTTGCTTAATCATCAAGTCCAAATATTGACCAGAGTGTTGCTGAATTTTATTAATGTGATTGGATGAAGTATTATGAATATTATTGGAATACCTCTAGGTATCTTTACTCATAAAAACAACTTGATAAAGGATTTCAAGTCTAGTTTTGAGAATCAAAGGAGACTCAACCCACCTATGCAAGAGGTGGTAAAGAAGGAAATTATTAAATAGTTTGATGTCTGGGTTATTTACCCCTTTACAAATAGTAGTTAGGTTGGTCCTATCAAATATGTTCCAAAGAAGGGTGGATTCACCATTGTGAAGAAAGAGAAGGATCAATTTGTGTCCACTCGACCAGTGATGGGGTGGCGTGTTTGCATGGATTATTCGTGTCTTAACCTATGGACAAACAAAGATCATTTCCACTTGCCAATTATGGACTAAATGTTTGACCATCTTGTGGGAAAGGGGTGGTATTGTTTTCTTTATGGGTACTTTAGGTACAATCAAACTTCTATAGCCCCGGAGGATCAAGAGAACAATACCTTCTGTAACAACCCATAAAATTTTTAACCTTATGATGTTTATTACGTTCTTATTTGGACCTACCATGGTTGGTTAATGAGCTTTACGAATCTCTCTTGAATGGCCGAAATCAAAGAAATTACATTGGTTAAGTTTTGCTTGACGTCTTGTGGGAGTGCTGACTTTAAATGTCCATATCTCTTACCACGGGCATAACTGGGAGGGCCATAACCTATCACATTGAAACTGTTTAAGTTATCTTCCTAACATACTTGATTCAGAGTTTGGATGAGGAAGTTATGACCTTTTTAGTTGGATTTCCTGCACAAGAATTCATTTCTGGAAAGTTGGCTAAGGCACTGCCTCACGGCAGTCTCACGGGCTGTGTGTCACCTCATAGTTCATGAATTAGATCGTGTGGCCTCTCACAAGGTGTGGTAAGGTGTTTCGGGATGGCCTTTTCCTAAGTATTGGTTCTAGGTATAAGGTTAACATTTTGGAAATTGCATCAATGAGAAGGAGGAGTACAAGGACAGTGTGAGGCCTCATGGGCCGTGAACCAGTCTGTGTGACGTATCCAGCCAACCGCTAAGGCCCTAGGCCAAGTGAGACTCCACAGAGTACCAAATGGCCCATGTGAAGCCTCACGGATCGTGAGGATGTACATTTGGTTGCGGAAGAGAAATCTTTCTAAGTATGGGTATGCCATCTCGGATCTTCATCGACTAAATTATTTTCCAAGTATAACTTCATGAGGGAAGCTGACGGTCCATGTGACACTTTTCGGTCTATGTAGTTGACCGTGTGGGTGCTGTTCTAATTTTTCCCCATCCATTTTACTTGGTTCGTTATTTTCAAGTGAAGCCTCATGGTAGGGTTCACGGACCATGAGTCACTACATGGTCCGTGTAGTTGACCCTGTAGGTGACGTTTTGAGTTTTCTTGCTCATCCTATTCATTGTTTAATTGTAATTTTAGATATTCCTAAGAATGTTTTAGACTTCCTAAGCTCTCCTAAACCCCTGAATTAGTCTTTACACTCTCATTCAATTCAAAAATAGTTTCAAGCACTTAGATTATTTTAAAACTCTCTCTTCCAAAGGATCTCTTCCTAGTGTGGCTTGAAGGTTGGGATTGGAATTCAAAGGAGTCTTCTTCTTCAACCTATCTTCTCTCTAAAGCTTCTTGATTATCAAGGTATGTGGGATTGAATCATGGTTCTCCTTTCAATCATGAAGACCCAAAACTCCTCTTCTTTAATTTCTATTAAATTTAAGGTTACTTTGTGAATGGGACTTTAAATTCATTATTGTTTTGATTAAATAAAAGTATGGGATGTATTTAATATTTGATTTTAAAGTGAATTAAGCCCTAATTTTTTGAATTCCATTTATTTTTTGATGATTTAATTTTGCATGTCCCTTTAAGCTTTAGTCTATGCATGGGTAATGTTAAATTGAGTTTTAATTGTTGATTTAATTTTGAATTTCGTATGGATTATTCTTATCATGAATTTAAATTTTGAATTCAAAATTCCCATGCTATTTATGTCATCATTCATGGCATATGCATACATGAAAACTTAATTTTGGTGAAACTCTTGATATGGGCTTAGTCTCACCTTGACATGATTTTGGTAAGACATGGGATATGACTAGAATGTGATCACATCCTGTCTTTATATGGATCTTTTAGCATCTTGGGTGTTTACACCATCTTGTCTTGATATGGCTCTTGGAGCATCTTGGGTATTTTACACCATCTTCTACTTGTCTTGAATGAGTTGCTCCTATGCATTGATCCTTGAACTTGTACTTGAACTCTTTTTTGGCTTTTTTTTAGCCTAATTATGAAAATACTTGAATTATAATTTGTCTTGTTAACCCAACCTTGCATTGCATTGATTTGAAAGTATGCCACCTCTGTTTTGATATCTTGTATATGTATATGTATTCACATGGGTTGTGACTTAGCACCGAGGGATTGCAGTCAGGGTGGACTATATCCAAGGGTCCATACTCTTTTCCATAAAATCATGTGCCAACATGGGTATACTCCCTTCTCGAGTTTACCTTGTATTCCCCTTTTTAGGGTTGATTTGGGATCTACCTGACAATTAGTCCAATTCCAAATAGTAGTTCGCTTGGTCTCTCTTGTTTTCTATTGAGGTCATATCCCCGCTATGAATATGGAACTATTACATTCATTCATCATGGATTTCATGAAATATTGACATAATATCCCTCTTTGTTTATATACATATTTTTATATACGTGCCCTTGCCATTTAACTTGTTTTGCAGGATTTCATTTTCAAATGCATTACATGCCCGCATACTTAGTGCATTCTATGTACTAACCCATATTATTTACCTACATAATCTAATCATGTAGGGGTCGGAGTTGATATTCTTCCACATTTTGACAGTTAGCTTGGTGATCTCGACTTGTTACTTGTGGTGAGCCCTTTACTTCAAGGGAAAAACCCACCTTCCTCTATTTTATGTTTTGTTATGTCTTTTCCATATTATCTTATGACTTGAGGGTGAACCTGAGTTATGTCGTGTCCCCGTCATATCTCTGTAGAGGCATTGTTGGACATATCAGACTCTATTGTACATCGTATTATATACTTGATTGAGAAGTTAGGACTATATCATGTTTTGGCTACGATTATCCTTATGTTATTGTGATATGTTTTAATGAGAATGTGATTATGTGGAAAGTCCTAAGTCCCTATTTTCCCCCATAGCTTGAGTCATAGTCACCCGCCTCTTAGAAAATATTTGCTATGTGCTATGTGATTCATGCAAATCCTTTTCCCGATGACATCCCCATAGCTTGAGTCCAAAGCCCTGAAATCCCTTAGAATTATGTGCCTCTTGTTAAATTATGCGCTTCATAACCAATGATGTGTAAATTGATGCTAAGATAACTTTTTTGAGGACTCTCGAGTTCTCATTTGCTATGTCATATCTAGGTCCTACTCTCGGGTCGTGACAAAGATGGTATCAGAGCCCAAGGTTTGTAAATGATCCTCGGAGTCCAACATGTTGCGTTAATTAGAGTCTTATTCATGGGTGTGATGCGCGCCATACCTATGAACGAGAGACTATGATGATGTTTTAGGAATTGTCTCACTTTGTTATCTCTTATGTCGTTCCATGAACTGTTTTATATGGTTTTCTGAATTATTGGTGTTCTTGTCACTCTTTCAGAATATGCCTCCCTGAAGAGCTCGTCTCCCCAGACAGGCCATGGTTTATAAGGAACAAGCCCCTCAAGAGCCCATGGGGGAACAAGTGCTCCAAAATATGGTTGCTATATTGGCTCAAGTGGTGACTAATGAATCCCGGCCGGCTAATCCCACTAAAGGTAACACTCCAGCCTCTACGGTGAGAGACTTCACCCTGATGAATCCCCTAGAGTTGTTTGGTTCAAAGGTTGATGAGGACGCCCAAAACTTTGTGGATGAGCTCACTAAAGTGTTCAATGTCATGGGTGTGAGTTCTGAAGAGAAAGCTGAATTGGCCACTTATCAGTTGAAAGATGTGGCCCATGATACAATGAATGGTTGGTTGAAAGGGTTACTGATGTTAAGGTTGATTGGGAAGAGTTTAAGTTTTCCTTTTTGAACTGTTTCTTCCCTCTTGAACTTAGGGAGGCCAAGATGATAGAATTCATTAATCTCAAGCAAGGTGGCATACCCGTGAGAGACTATTCTCTCATGTTCACAAAGCTCTCAAAGTATGATACCATGCTAGTGGTTGATCCCCGTACAAGGACGCACAAGTTTATTTCTGGGGTCTCTGATTTGGTGGTGAAGGAATATTACACTGCTATGTTTATTCGGAAGATGGATATTTCCTGGCTTATGACTTTTGTTGAATAGATTAAGGGGGAGAAACTCAAGGAGAGGAAGGTGAATGACTCTCAGAGGGCCCAGTATAATGGTGGGTTCTTAAATTCTAGGAATGGTGGTGGAAATGGTCGATTCCAACAAGTCCAAGGCTCAAATGTGAGGTTTGCCAATGCTAGGGTACCCCCTTCTAAGGCACAAATTGGGGGTGGACCTTTGCCTCCCTGCTGTGGTCAGTATGGAGAGAATCACTCGGGTGAATATAGGAAGAATTCGAGTGCTTGCTACGGGTGTGGAAGTATGAACCATAAGGTTTTCGATTGTCCAAAGAATACAAAGAAAGGTCAAGTGGCTCCAAGTGGTCAGGGTCAGCCGAAAGCTCAAGTTGGTAGTGCTCCCAGGAATAATAGGTTCTATGCTCCTCATGCCAGATAGGAGGTGGACGAGCCTCTAGATGTTATGATTGGTATGTTACAAGTCTTTGATTTTGATGCATATGCTTTTCTTGATCCAGGTGCAAATTTATCCTTTGTGACTCTTTTGTTGGCTGTTAAATTTGGTTTGAGTCTCTAGAATTTGAGGGAACATTATTCGATTTATACTTCCGTGGGTGAGTCTATCATTGCTTGGAAAATGTACCTTGGTTGCCCTGTTTCAGTCTTGTATAAAATCTTTCCGGTGACCTTGTAGAGCTTGAGATATTTGATTTCGATATTATTCTTGGGATGAATTGGTTGTATGTGTCATATACCTCGATCGATTGTAGGACTAGACGAGTCAGATTTTAGATTTCTAATGAACCTGTTTTGGAATGGAGGGGTAGTGATTCCGTTTTTAAGGGCTGGTTTATCTCCTATCCAATGGCACGAAGGGTGATTTCTAAGGGATGCATTTATCATATTGTGAGGGTTAGAGATGTGGAGGCTGAGTCACCTACCCTTGAATCAGTTTTGGTGGTTAATGAATTTCCATGTGTATTTCCCAAAGACTTGCCCAATATTCCTCCTGTTAGAGAAGTGGATTTTGGCATAAATCTCCTTTTGGATACCCAACTTATTTCCATCCCTCCTTATTGTATGGCTCCGACGGAACTGAAAGAGTTGAAGGATAAGTTGAAGGAATTCTTGGAGAAAGGCTTTATCAGGCCAAGTATCTCTCCTTGGGGTGCTCCCGTGTTATTTGTGAGAAAGAAGGATAGTTTGCTCCGAATGTGTATCGATTATCGACAGTTGAACAAGGTGACTATCAAGAATAAGTACCTGTTACCCCAGATAGATGACTTGTTTGATCAACTCCAAGGAGCCACTCATTTCTCAAAGATAGATCTTCGTTCGGGTTACCATCAATTAAAGGTGAAAGAGTGTGATATTCCTAAGACCATCTTTTATACCCTATATGGGCATTTTGAATTCATGGTAATACTGTTTAGTTTGACCAATGCCCGGATAGTGTTTATGGATCTTATGAATTGAGTATTCAATCCACTCCTTGATAGTTTTGTGGTTTTTTTCATTAGCGATATCCTGATTTACTCCCGAAATGAGCGGGAGCATATGGATCACTTGAGGTTAATACTTCAGACTTTGAGGGAGAAAAATTTGTTTGCCAAGTTTAGCAAATGTGAGTTTTGGTTTGGAGAAGTTATTTTTCTTGGTCATGTGGTGTCCGATGATGGTATTAAGGTTGATCCCAAGAAGACTGAAGCAGTAAAGGATTGGCCTAGACCGTTGACCCTTTCTGATATTCGAAGCTTCTTTAGATTGGCTGGTTATTATCAGAGTTTTGTTTAGGGATTCTCTTCCATCGCATCCCCGTTGAATAATTTGACTCAAAAGAAAGCCAAATTTGTGTGGTCGAGTGAGTGTGAGAAGAGTTTTCAGACTTTGAAAGACTGACTTACATCGACTCCTATTTTTACATTACCAAATGGACTAGATGGATTTGTGGTATATTATGATGTTTCTCGAATTAGGTTGGGATGTGTACTTATGCAACATGGTAAGGTGATAGCTTATGTTTCTCGGCAAATGAAGGTGCATGAACGAAACTACCCGACCCATGATCTTGAGTTGGCGGATGTGGTGTTTGCGCTAAAGATTTTGAGGCATTACTTATATGAGGTTCATGTAGATGTTTTCACCGATCATAAGAGTTTGCAATATGTGTTCACCCAAAGAGATCTTAACTTTAGACAAAGAAAGTGGTTAGAGGTACTCAAGGACTATGAATGAATGTCCTATATCATCCTGGCAAAGCGAATATCATAGCAGATGCCCTTAGTAGACTGTCCATGGGAAATGTGTCTCATGTTGATGAAGGAAGGAAGGAGTTGTCAAGGGATGAGCACCGTTTGGCTAGGTTGGGTGTTAGATTGACTGACTCCGATGATAGCCATATTCTTATTCAAAACGGGTCTGAGTCTTCTGTAGTTATTGATGTCAAGGAGAAACAAGATTTGGATCCTTCTTTGGTGGAATTGAAAATAGTTGGTTTCCGAAAAGAAGATAGAGGTTTTCTCCCAAGGGGGAGATGGTGTGCAAAGGTACCAAGACCGATTGTGTGTTTTGGACGTCGATGGCCTTAGGGTGGTTATCATGAGTGAGGCACATAACTCCCAATATTCTATTCATCCGGGATCCACTAAGATGTATTAGGATTTGACAAAGGTGTATTGGTGGCATGGAATGAAGAAAGACATAGCCAAGTTCATGTCAGAATGTCCGAATTTCCAACCAGTGAAGGGGGAACACCAAAAGCCCAGTGGTTTGACTCAAGATATTGAGATTCCTACTTGAAAGTGGGAAGATGTGAATATGGATTTCGTAGTTGGGTTTCCCACTACTCGTAAGTAGTTTGATTTTATATGGGTGATTGTTGATCGCATGACCAAGTCAACTCACTTTCTACCAATCAACACTACCTATAACGCCAAAGATTATGCTAAATTATATATTCGAGAATTGGTGAGGTTACATGGCATACCTATGTAAATTATAAAGGATCGTGGCACATAATTTACTTCTCACTTTTGGAGATTGTTTCAAAGAGGTCTTGGCACTAAGGTTAAATTGAGGTCAATTCAAACTTTAGAGGACATGTTGAGGGCTTGTGTGTTGGAGTTTAAAGGAAATTGGGATGATTATCTACCGCTCATTGAATTTGCCTAAAATAATAGTTTTCATGCTAGCATTTGTATGGCCCCATTTGAGGCTTTGTATGGTTGGAGGTGTAGGTCCCCGGTGGGGTGGTTTGAGTTGGGTGAGATGGCATTAGTAGGTCCGGACTTTATGGTTAAAGCTATGAAAAAGGTGAAATTGATTAGAGAAAGGTTGAGGACGGCTAAAAGTCGCCAAAAGTCTTGCTCGAATATTAGGAAGAGAGATCTCAAGTTTCATGTGGGTGATTGGGTATATGTGAAGGTATCACCTATGAAAGGTGTTATGTGTTTTGGTAAAAAGGGTTAGTTGTGTCCTCAATATGTTGGGCCATATGAGATATGAGATTGTGGAGCGAATTGGCAATGTGGATTATAGATTGAATTTGTCTTCGGATATGAGTTCTATTCATCCGGTGTTTCATGTGTCGATATTGAGGAAGTTGGTTGGCGACCCTAAAGAGATTGTGCCTTGGGAGAGTGTTCTGATTTAGGATAACTTGACTTATGAAGAGGTGTCAATTGAAATCTTGGATAGGCAAGTGAAACAGCTTCGTAACAAGGAGGTGGCTTTGGTTAAAGTGCGTTAGAGGAACCAACATGTGGAGAGTTCTACATGGGATGCGGAGGCGGACATGATAAGGCGATACCCCTATCTCTTCAAATCTACTCAATCCTAAGGTACTAGGTTCTATCCTTTCCGAATGGTCCTAATTCTTTATTTCTTGAGTTTCATGGCATGACATGCATACATATGCACAAAATGATTTGAGTTATATTTTTACATGAGTTTTAAACGACTTTATGATTTTCAAATGATGAATGATGCCCTGTGTTTTTATGGTGAAATGTTTCTTGTTTAAGTCAAGCCTTTTTCTAGCCTATTCGAGGATGAATGTTCCCAATGGGGAGATAATGTAACAACCAGGTTTTGAACCTTGTGATGTTGATTAAGGTATGATTTGGACCTACCATGGTTGGTTAATTAGCTTTACAAATCTCTCTTGAATGGCCAAAATCAAAGAAATCATATCGGTTAAGTTTTGCTTGACGTCTTGTGGGATTGCTGAATTTAAATGGCCATATCTTTTAGAACTTAAAGAACTGGGAGAGCTATCACCTATAAAATTGAAGCTGTTTGAGTTATTTTTCCAAAGTACTTAGTGTCACTTGATTCAAATTTCGGATGAGGAAGTTATGGCATTTTTAGTGGGACTGCGTGGACAGGGATTTGTTTTTGGAAAGTTAGCTAAGGCACTGCCTCACGACAGTCTCATGGGCTGTGTGTCACCTCATGATACGTGAGGCAGATCTTGTGGCCTCTCATGAGGTGTGGTAAGGTTTTTCAGGATGGCCTTGGCCTATGTATTGGTTCTATGTATAAGGTTATTGTTCCGGAAATTGCATCAATGAGAAGGAGGAGTACACTGACCGTGTCAGGCCTCATGGGCCATGAACCAGTCGGTGTGACGTAGCAGACCAACCGCTAAGCCCCTGGGCCAAGTGATACTCCACGGACCACCAAACGGCCCGTGTGAAGTCTCACGGATCGTGAGGATGTCCATTTGGTTGTGAAAGGGAATGCTTTCTAAGTATGGGATTGCCATCTCAGATCTTCGTCGACTAAGTTATTTTCTAAGTAAAGCTTCACGAGGGAAGATCACGGTCCATGTGACCCTTTACTATCTGTGTAGTTGACCCTATGGGTTTCATTCCAGTTTTTCCCTCTCTAATTTACTTGGTTCATTATTTTCATGTGAAGCCTCACGGTAGGGTTCACGGACCGTGAGTCACTACACGATCAATGTAGTTGACCCTGTAGGCGATCTTTTCAGTTTTTTTGCTCTCCCATTAATGGTTAAATTATAATTTTGGTTATTCCTAAGGATGTTTTAGACCTCCTATGCTCTCCTAAACCCCTGAATTAGTCGTTACACTCTCATTCAATTCAAAAATCCTTTCAAGCACTTAGATTATTTTAAAACTCTCTCTTCCAAAGGCTCTCTTCCTAGTGTGACTTGAAGGTTGGGATTGGAATTCAAAGGAGTCTTCTTATTCAACCTCTCTTCTCTCTAAAACTTCTTGATTATCAAGGTATGTGGGATTGATTCATGGATCTCCTTTCAACCATGAAGGCCCAGAACTCCTCTTCTTTAATTTCTATGGAATTTAAGGTTACTTTGCAAATGCGTCTTTAAATTCATTATTGTTTTGATTCAATTGAAGTATGGTTGTATTTGATTGTTGATTTTAAAGTGAATTAAGCCCTAATTTGTTGAGTTCCATTGATTTTATGAGAATTTAATTATGCATGTACCTTTAAGCTTTAGTCTATGCATGGGTAATATTAAATTGAGTTTTAATTGTTGATTTAACTTTGAATTTCGTATGGATTCTTCTTATAATGAATTTAAATTATGAATTCTAAATTCCCATGCTATTTATCGCATCATTCATGACATATGCATACATGGAAACTTAATTTTGGTGAAACTCTTGATATGGGCTTTGTCCCACCTTGACTTGATTTTGGTAAGATATGGGATAAGACTAGAATATGCTCACATCTTGTCTTGATATGTCTCTTTGAGTATCTTGGGTGTTTACACCATCTTGTCTTTATATGGATCTTAGAGAATCTTGGGTGTTTTACACCATCTTGTACTTGTCTTGAATGAGCTACTCATATGCATTGATCCTTGGACTTGGTACTTGAACTCTTGCTTTACTTTTTTTAGCCTAATTATTAAAAGACTTGAATTACGATTTGGCTTGTTAACCCAACCTTGCATTGCATTGATTTGAAAGTATGCCATCTTTGTTTTAAAATCTTCTATATATATCTGTATTCCCGTGGGTCGTGACTTAGCACCGAGGGATTGGAGTCAGGGTGGACTATCTTCAAGGGTCCATACTCCTTTCCGTCAAACAATATGCTAATATGGGTATGCTCCCTTCTCGGGATTGACTTGTATTCCCCTTTTTAGGGTTGACTTGGGATCTACCTGGCAAGTAGTCCAATTCCAAGTAGTAGCTCGCTTGGTCTCTCTTATTGTTGATTGAGGTCACATCCCCTCTATGAATATGGAACTATTGCATTCATGCATCATGGAGTTTATGACATATTGACATAATATCCCTCCTTTCTTATACACTTCTTTCTATATATATGTGCCCCTGCCATTTAACCTGTTTTGTAGGATTTCATGTTTATATGCATTTCATGCCCGCATACTTAGTGCATTCTATGTACAAACCCATATTCTTTACCTAAATGATCTAACCATGTAGGGGCCAGAGTTGATATTCATCCACCTTTTGACGGTTAGCTTGGTGATCTCAGGTTTTTGCTTGTGGTGAGCCCTTTACTTCAAGGGAAAAACCCACCTTCCTTTATCTTATTTTTTGTTATGTATTTTTGTAACGACCGAAACATTTTTGAACTTTGTAATGGTTGGTCAAGGTTAGTGTTAAATTGGTCGTGGTTGAATTTTGGTATCGATGGGTTATTTTAATGACACAAAAATTTTCGAAATCTCCTTATGGTTGGCCTTATATGATGTACTACTGGTCATGGTTATGTTTTGGTAGCCACGAATTGAGTTTAAGTGGCCGAATACAAAACGGGCTAGTTGGTGGCCTAGAGGGACAGTTTTGGTAGTGAAATTTAAACGGTCACAACTGTTTATGTGGGATTAACCATGTGGGCTACTACATATAAAATTTAAATCTATTGGAATTATCTTTACAACTCAACTAGTTTCACTCAATTCCAAGTTCGGATGAGGAAGTTATGGCAAAATGAGTAGGACTGCCTGAAATTGGGAAGACATTGGAAATAGGCCCTGTAAATGGCCCAAGGCATGGGAGACGGTCCGTGATACTTTGCACGGTCCATGTGGGGTTCCGCCAAGTGGTACAGAGAGCATAGGGTGGCCAAGACCCACCCCAAACACTAAGTTAAGGTCCAAGGAACACCTCACGGTCCGTGGGACTTCAAACAGAACGTGTGGTGGTCCGT
>JBCEWC010004641.1:0-26767 GCA_038996855.1 Solanum aculeatissimum
ATAGTCTCCCTCAAACCATCAACATCCGGAACACACAAATGATCTTGGTACCGAAGCACACCATCTCCCCCTTGGGATAAAACCTCAATCTTACCATCGGCAACCATCTTTGCCACGACCCGGATAGAGGGCCTATATGTGACATGGAAAAGGAGAACCTGAAGGGCCTCAATTAAGCCATCATAGCATCATTACACACATCATCGATTCGGAAGCGCAGAAGCTAAAACCATAACACATAAGCTCTAAGGGATTTGGGACTTAGGACTTAAGCTATGGGGATGATGTCGGGAATATGATAAGCATGGATTCACATAACTCATTGCAATTATCTCTAAGGGGACGGGTAAGTAGGACTCAAGCTATGGGGGCACATCGGGATTACGGGACTTTCCACATAAGCATATAGTCAATCAAGATTTCCAACATTCATACCATGAGCATAATAAGAGACAATTCTCATAATCTAAGCTAAATAGCATAGTATTACATAAAAATGTTCAATATACAAGTCAACGTACAATAGTCTAGAATGGTCCATCCAGCCTCTACATGAATAAGCGGGGCCTCGATAACTTTGAGGCTCACCCTCAATACATAAAAATGTAAATGACATAATATAAAATAGGTAGATAGATGGTGGCTATTTCCTTTGAACAAAAGGGCTCACCACTAGCAAAGTCTTCAATCAAGAATCAAGTGTCATCCTTTAGAATGTAGATATCGTCTCCGGTCCTTACATGGTTAGAAAATGTAGAAAAAGGATATGGGTTAGTACAATTAAGCACTAAGTATGCTGGCATGCATTTCATATGACAATACAGTATGACCAAGCAACATGACAAGGGGACAAGTGATACGAAAGGAATGCACGTAGCCAAGGAGTAATATAACAAGATGATATTCCATGATGCATGAAATACAATCCTATGTTCAATATATATATCGGGGATATAACCTCAACCAACAACATGGAAGACCCGAGAGAGCCACTACCGGGATCCGACCTACTTGCCAAGTAGTACCCTAGTCACCCTTAAAACAAGGGAAAATATGACATAAAAATTCCTATCTAGAGAGATAACCCATGGTGGAACATGGTTTGACGGAAAAAAGTATGGACCTTGTGGCAATAGTCCACCTCGACTCCAATCCCTCGGTACTAAGTCTCCTCCCATGAGAATACGTATATATACATGCAACATCAAATTGAAATACTTACATCCTTTTCAAATCATGCATTATTAGTCAAATCAAGACCATTGTACAAGAATCATGTTCATGAGTAGGGAAAAGGCCATCAAGAGTTTCCAAACACTTCATGATCATTCCATGTTAATGCAATAAGAGTAGCCCATCTACATAGCTTATCATATCAACCATTCAAACATATCATGGGGGTGCAAGCGCCCAAGTTGCTCAAAGAGCCATGGCAAGGGATTATGTGATCACAAGTCTTAACATATCATGTCAATGCAAGAGTTTCATCAAGAATGTCATCATAACAATATCCATGAATGAGGAACAAGAAAATGGGTAATGGAATTCAAACTTAATTTCATAATTTCAAATGTAATTCATTATAAAACATGAAAATAAATCCATTATTAAAGCATAATGTAATTTACCCATGCATACTTAAATCATAAAAGGGAAATGCAATTTGATCTTTCAAGGGTTTCCATGAACATTCATAAATTCAAGCGTAAAACATGATTAAATCACCTAAAATCTATTGCACATAAACCCAATCAACTATTTACTTCAAAATCGGAAGAACCCATAACTTAAAGAAATCGTAAAATTGGAAATTAAAGGTTAGGGTTCTTGGGAATTCAAGGATGGAAGAAAATCCTTGAATGAAATCCCACATACCTTACAATCACCAAAGGAATTGAAAATTCAAGTATGCAAGGTTGTCTTCCCCAAATTTCTTCAAGCTTTCTTTAATGGAGGTCAAGAGGATTTGAGAAATTTCAAAGTGTATAGAGGAGGCTTAGAATTTATCAATAAAGGTTAGGGTTAGGGATAGGTTAAGGGGGTTTTGGGGACTTTAGGATACCTAAAAGGGGCTTAGGGATTAATTAAATCATTAAATTTCCATTAATGAAACTATAACAACCCGAAAATTTTTGAAATCTCCGTATGGTTGGCCTTATATGATGTACTACTGGTCATGGTTAAGTTTTGGTAGCCACAGGTTGAGTTTAAGTGGCCGAACACAAAATGGGCTAGAAATATTTTGGGCTTTCTAAGGTCCCCTAAACCCACTTAACCTAACCCTAAACCCTTTTCATTCATTCTAACACTCTCCATTGCACATAGAAATTTCATAAATTCTCTTGACCTCCATTGTTGAATGCTTGAAGAATTTTGGGGAAGATCATCCTTGTTGTGAAATCACCTAAAATCTACTGCACATAAACCCAATCAACGTTTTACTTCAAAATCGGAAGAACTCATAATTTAAAGGAACTTAAAATCATAAATTAAAGAGTAGGATTCTTGGGAATTCAAGGATGAAAGGGAATCCATGAATCAAACCCACATACCTTCAAATTGACCAAAGGAATTGAAAATTCAAGTAAGCAAGGTTGTCTTCCCCAAATTTCTTCAAGCTTTCTTCAATTCCTTTGGTCAATTTCAAGGTATGTGGGTTTGATTCATGGATTCCCTTTCATCCATGAAGACCCAAGAATCCTACTCTTTAATTTATGATCTTAAGTTCCTTTAAGTTATGAGTTCTTTAAATTTTGAAGTATTTAATTGATTGGGATTATGTTTTGTAGAAATTAAGTGATGTAATCATGATTTAAGTTTGAATTTTATGAATGTTCATGGAAATTCTTGAAGGATCAATGTGCATGTACCTTTATGATTTAATTATGCATGGGTAAATTACATTATGCTCTAAATATGGAATTTCTCATGATTTATGTTGAAATACTTCTTGAATTGTGAATTAAAGTTTGAATTCCATTACCCATGCACTTGTTCCTCATTCATGGCATATTCATTGAAGATTGTTATGATGAAACTCTTGTTATGATATGATATGTTAAGACTTGTGATCACATAGTCTCTCCGCTATGGCTCTTTGAGCATTTTGGGTGCTTGCACCACTTTGATATGTTTTGAATGCTTGATATGATAAGCTATCTAGATAGGCTACTATTATTGCATTGATATGGAATGATTATGAGAATTGTTTTGGAAACTCTTGTGGCCTTTGACCTATGCATGAATATGGTTTTGATCAATGGCTTTGGTTTTGACTAATGATGCATGATTTGAAGACAGTGTAAGTCTTCCGATTTGAAGTTGCATGTATATATATGTATTCCCGTGGGATGAGACTTAGTAACGAGGGATTAGTGTCGGGGTGGACTATCTCCAAGGGTCCATACTCCTTTCCGTCAAACCATGTGCCAACATGGGATTTCTCAGTAGATGGGACGACTTGTTGGTTTTCCCTTATTGAAGGGTGATTAGGGATCTACTTGTCAAGTAGTCTGGATCCAAGTAGTAGGTCGCTCCAGTCTCCTCCATTGTTGGTTGAGATTACATCCCCGTTACACTATGATTGTAGGATTGCATCTCATGCATCATGGCATAGCATATTGTTATATATATCTCTTGGCTACGTGTATTCCTTTCGTATCACTGTCCCCTTGTCATGTTGCTTGGTCATACTATATTGTTATATGCATTGCATGCCCGCATACTTAGTACGTATTATGTGCTAACCCAGACTCTTTTTCTATATTTTCTAACCATGTAGGGACCGGAGGCGACTTATATATTTTATCAGACAACGTGTGATCATCTTAAGACCTTTGCTTGTGTTGAGCCCTTTTGTTCAAGGGCAATAGCTACCTTCGATCTACCTAGTAGTATTTTGTTATTTCCCTTTACTTATGTATTTATAGTGAGCCTCAAACTATATCGACGCCTCGCTTTATCTATGTAGAGGCTTGTTGAACAAACTAAACTCTTGTACGTTGGATTATAATGTTGTTAGATATTATGATTATTTAATGTTATGCTTCTGAACCTTGATTATGGAAATGGTAATGATTGTACTTATAACTTGATGTTAGGATTGTGTGATGATTATGTGCTTATGTGAAAAGTCCCATAACCCCGGTGTGCCCCCATAGCTTGAGTCCTACTTACCCGCCTCTTAGAGTTAATTGTTATGTGCTATGTGAATCTATGTTCATCCCAGTCCCGGCAACATCACCATAGCGTGAGTCCAAAGCCCCAATTCCCGTAGTGCTTATGTGTTATGTATTTGGTTCCGCGCTTCCAAACCGATGATGTGAGTGATGATGCTATGATGGCTTGATCGAGGACTTTTGGGTTCTCTTTCACCATGTTACATCTAGGCCACCATCCGGGTCGTGACAAACACCCTTATAGGAAACCACATGATTTTTCTGGTGTAACACGACCCGTGAAGTGATTCGTGTCACTTCCCTTGATCAAAAATGAAACATGGCTTACTTCCACTAACAACCTAATGACCCATTAAGTGTCAAACGGACCATTTAGGTGTTTGTCTAGGTGATGCGAGCTATGGACCGTTAACCTTATACTTAGAACAATTCCTTAGGATGAGACCTTCACGAAATACTTCTCCAAACCTTATGGGAGGTCAGACGAGAACCCCACATGGACCATCAAGTGGAACATGACCTTTTTGGGGTCTCCTGGTGCTCTGCCTTAGTAAAAATCTCAGGTACAACCCTGCACAGGTGGCTTTACGAAAATAGGCATAACTTCTCCAACTGAACTCGGAATCAAGTGAAACTGTATGCACTGGAAAAGTAACTCAAAGAGATTCAATTAGATATGTTATAGACCACCCAGTTCTTCCTATACTAATAGATATAACCAGTTAAAGGTGACTCATCCAACGGTTCTTCAGAAAAACTTAACAAATGCAATCCTCGTGAATATGGCAGATAAGGAAGATCATGGTAATCATTAACCACTCAAAATGAGTTCAAAATCAGTGTACACTACATCAAAAAGGCTTTTAAACGTCTGGGTCCTTACATAATCTCCTCCTTGGGAACATTCGTCCTCGAACAGATTAGAACAAGGCTTGAAAAGCTTGACTTAATTGAGAAACATACAAAATGAAGTCACATTACAAAACTCATTATTTGAATATCATAAAATCATCAAAAACTAACGTCAAAACGTCTCCTAAATCATTTTCGTGCACATGTATGCATGTCATGCCATGAAACTCTAGAATTAAAGAATTAGGACCACATAGAATAGAAAGAACCTAGTACCTTAGTCTTGAGTAGATTGGAAGAGATTGTAATATTTCCTCTTTAAGTCCGACTCTGTATTCCATGTAGCACTCTTGATATGTTGATTTCTCCAAGGCACTTTAACTGAAGCCACATCCTTGTTGCGAAGCCGCTTCACTTGTTTATAAAATATTTCTACCGGTACTTCTTCATAAGTCAAGTTCTCCTCAACCTCAACACCTTCCAAAGGTATAATTAAACTAGGATCACCACCTAACTTCCTCAACATACACACATGGAACACTGGGTGGATAGAACTCATATCCAAAGGTAAATCCAATCTATAAGCCATACTACCAATCCGCTCAACAATTTTATATGGGACAACATACTGGGACTTAACTTTCCCTTCTTATCAAAATGCATTATACCCTTTATAGGTGAAACCTTCACATACATGCAATCACCAACACGAAACTCAAGGTTCCTCTTCCTGACATCTGAATAAGACTTTTGGTGAATGTGAGCCATTTTCAACCTTTCTCTAATCAACTTCACTTTTCCGTGGCCTCAATCACCAAATACAGGCCTATCAAAGACATATCTCACAACTCAAACCATCCCACCAAGGATCTACACCTTCTCCTATATAAAGCTTCAAACAACACCGTACCAATGCAAACATGGAAACTGTTATTGTAGGCAAACTCGACAAGCGGTAAATGATCATCTGAATTTCCCAAGAATTATAAAACACAAGCCCTGAACATGTCCTCCAATATTTGAATTGTCCTCTCAGCTTGTCCATCAGTTTGAGGATGAAAAGCAGTGCTCAACTTCTCCTTAGTGTCAAGCCCACTTTGAAATGATTTCCAAAAGTAAAAAGTAAATTGGGTACCATGATTTAATATGATAGACATAGGCACACCGTTCAATCTAACTAATTTTTTAATATACAACCTTGCATAATCCTCGACATTGAAAGTGGTCTTGACTGATAGGAAATGAGTCGACTTGGTCACGTCATCAAAAATAAACCAAATAAATCTCTTCTAGGTACAGGGCAAACCAACCACAAAATACATGTTCAAATCTTCCCATTTCCAGGTAGGAATCTCAATATCTTGAACCAAACCACTGACCTTTGATATTTCACCTTCACTTGTTGACAATTAGGGCACTCGAATACAAACTTTTCTATGTCCTTCTTCATGACATGCAACCAATACACCTCTTTTTAATGTCAATATAATTTTGTGGATCTCGGATGTATAGAGTAATAAGAATTATGAGCTTCACTCATGATCTCCTCTCTAAGGCCATCAACAACGGTAACACATAATTGAACTTGATACTGAAGTACACCATCTCCCCCTTGGGAGAAAACCTCTATATCCTTTTCAGCAACCAACTTCATCATCTCAATAAAAGAGGGATCTAAATCTTGTTTTGCCTTGACATCAACAATCACAAAAGACTAAGCCCCATTTTGAACATGAATGCCACCATCATTAGAGTCAGCCAATCTAACACCCAACCTAGACAAAGGATGAAGATCTTTGACTAACTCTTTCTTCCCTTCATCAACATGGGCGACACTTCCCATAGACAACCTACTAAGAGCATCAACCACAGCATTAGCCTTGTTGGGATGATATTAAACACATATGTTGTAGTCCTTAAGTAGCTCCAATCATCATCTTTGTATTTAGTTAAGATCTATTTGGGTGAACACATATTGCGAACTCTTGTCATCGGTGAAAATATCAGCCTGAACTTCATACAAATAATATCTCCAAATTTTCAAAGCAATCACCCTAACTACTATCTCAAGATCATAGGTCGGGTAATTTCGTTGATTCACCTTTAATTACCTCGATGCATAAGCGATAACCTTACCATATTGCATGAGGACACAACCCAACCTAATCTAATAAGCATAACAATACACCATAAACCCATTTAAGACATTTGGTAGAGTCAAAATAGCAACCGATGTGAGTCGATCCTTCAAAGTCAGAAAACTATTCCCACACTCATCCGACCAGAACTTGGCCTTCTTTTCAGTTAACTTATTCAATGGAGATGAAATGGATGTAAATCCTTGAACAAACCTTAGATAATAACTAGCCAATCAAAGAAAACTCTAAATATTAGAAGGATTCAATGGTCTAGGACAATTCTTCACGGCCTCGGTCTTCTTTTGGTAAATATTGACACCATCACCGGACACAACATGTCCCAGGAAAGCTACTTCACCTAAATAGAACTTACATTTATGGAACTTTTGAAACAATTTCTTCTCTCTCAAATTTTGAAAAACCAACCTCAAATTATCCATGTGCTCCCCCTCACTTCGAGAATAAATCAGAATATCATCAATGAAGACAACCAGAAAACTATCAAGAAAAGGCTTGAACACCTGATTCAGAAAGTCTATAAACATAGTTGGAGGATTTGGTAAATCAAACGACATCACCACCAATTCACAATGACCATACCCAGTACAAAAAGTAGTTATGGAAATATCACACTACCAAACTTTTAACTAATGGTAACCAGAGCAGAGATCAATCTTTAAGAAATGAGCAGCTCCTTGCAACTGGTCAAACAAATCATCGATCCTTTACAGTGGATACTTGTTCTTGATAGTCATTTTATTCAACTTCCAGTAGTCGATACACATCTGAAGTGACCCATCCTTCTTCTTTACAAATAACACAGGAGCACCCCAAAGAGATATACTTGGACGGATAAACCCCTTCTCTAAAAGATCCTTCAATTAGTCCTTCAATTCAGTCAGGCCATATGATAAGGAGGAACAGAAATAGGCTGAGTATTCATAAGGAGATATATGGAAAAATCCACTTTCCTATCCAGAGGAATACCAAGCAATTCCTTAGAAAAAACATCTAGAAACTGATTAACCACCAAAATCGACTCAACAGTAGGTCACTCGTATTTCACATCTCTAACCCTTACAATATGATAGATACACACCTTAGAAATCTTTCTCTAGGCCTTGAGATAGGAAATAAACTGATCTTTTACAACAAAGTCACTCTCCTTCCATACAAAAAAATTGCTCATTAGGAAACGGACACTTAACCTTTCACGATCTACAATCAATAGAGGTATATGAAGCATGCAACCAATCAATTTTAAGAATAATATCAAAATTAAACATCTCAAGCTTCACAAGATCACAACGAAGGACCTTATATAATACTAAAATAGAAAAACCCCAATAGACCATTCGAGCATTAATAGATTAACCCACGGAAGTATAACCTCAGTAGGTATCCCTTAAAATATCAGGACTCAAACAAAACTTAACAACCAACAGAGAAGTCACAAATGATAGATTTGCACCTGGATCAAGAAAAGTATAAACATGAAAATCAAAGACTTTTAACATACCAGTCACTATATCTGGAGCCTCTTCAACTTCCTGGTGAGCATGTAAAGCATAGAAACTATTGTTCCTTGGGACAATGCCTTATTGACCTTTGGGTTGGCCTTGACGATAATGGACCTTTAATATTTCTTCCGAGCTTTGGGATATTCAAAAGACTTGTGACCCATCCCACCACACCCAAAATAAGCACCTGAACCCACAAACATCTTTCGAGATAGTTCTTTCCACACTTACAACAATTGGGAAGATGTGGTGCACCTCCAACCTATGACTTAGAAGGGGTTACTCTGTCATTGGTAACTCTAGTATTCGAACCTTGACCCTACTAGAAGCGACTATATCCTCCACTACTCCTAGAGTTGGAGAACCCATCATCATAGTAGGCCCTATCAGCATAAGTCATGAGCCTAAAGATGTCCTTATCCCGAATAAGCATAGATATATGACACTCTTTCACAACAAAATTAGAGATCCCAGGAATAAACTTTTGTAGCTGTGTACGGGGGTCAGCCACAAGCATAGGAGCATACTTTAAGTGCTTAGAGAACTTGAGGAAATTGTCCCTCATAGTCATGCCACCTTGTTTGAGATTAATAAACTCTATCATCTTGGCCTCCCTATGATTAATGGGAAAGAAATGGTCCCTAAAGAAAACTTGAACATTTCCCATCCAACCTTGGTGTCAGTAACTCTCTCAACAAACCACTTAGTGTACTACACTTGAGACACATCTTTTAACTCATAAGCAGCTAGCTCATCTTTATCCTAAAAAGTCACTCCCATAATAGTCAAAACTTTAGTGTATTCATCAATAAATTCTTGTGCATCCTCATAAGCATTTGAACCATAGAACTCCACAGGATTTATCCGGGTAAAATCTCTCACTCTAGCAGCTAGAGTCTGAACTTGAGGAGGAGGATAGGCCTGCCTATCCTAATTGGTCACTAGTTGAGCAAGTGGTGAAATAATAGGCCTGAACTCATCATGCGTAACTAGCTCCCCCATAGGTTCTTGAGGGATTGGGTCCTCATTTATCAAGGCTTGCCTAGGTAATTGAGCCCTTCTTAGAGGTATCTTCTGAAATAGTACCAATGACATCATTAGAGTCAAGAAGTCCAAATATACGATCCATAGCACGACATAAGAAACAAATAAGCTAGACAATTTCTAAAATTTCACCATAGTCTCTCACTCATAGGTATGGTGCACTTCACACCCATGAATAGGGCTTTACTCGACGCGGCATGTTAGACTCAAAGGATTATTTATAAGCCTAGTGCTCTAATACCATGTATGTCATGACCCAGGAGTAGGTCCTAGGAGTGAAATAATAATGGGAACCCGAGTGTCCCCAAAAAAGCCTCATAGACACATTCACACATCATCAATTTATAATCACATAATTATACATTTTAAACACATAATTCTATGAGGCAGGCAGGTATGACTTACGCTCTAGGATATCATTGGGATAGGGATTTACATATATTCACATAGCACATAACACATAAAGCCAGGGATGGGTAAGGAGGAGTCAAGCTATGGGGATATCAAGGGACTTAGGATTTTCTATATCATTTATGCATAACACATAACCATAATATCTCAAGGATACATACAACATAATTCATTCGATAGACTACAATGTGTCCAATAATGCCTCTAGTCTAGAATAGGTTAGAGACCAAGACTATCACGGGCTCACCCTCAAAGTAAATATACAAACATCATAATCCTAGTAGCTAGATAAAAGTTGTCTTGTCCTTGGATGATAGGACTCACCATAAATAACTCTGTGTTAATCAAGGTAGTCATCAATAGGTAGAAGATGATATTCTCCTATTTCTACATGGTTAGATCATGTAGGCAAATGAGTATGTGTTAGTACGCTTGAATGTACTATGTATGTGGGCATACAATGCATATGAACAAGAATAATCTGTAAATCAATGTTACATAACAAAAGAACATTTATAGAAAGAAGTATATAAGAAAGGATATCATAATAATATGCTTTAATCCATGATGCATGAATGCTTCGTCATATAACATAACGGGGATGGGACCTCAACCAACATAAGACCAAGTGAACTATAACTTGGAACTTCATGGACTTCCTCATAATGAATAATAAGGTGGCCTACTTGCCGAAAGTAGATCCATACATAATCATCCCTAAAAGATGCATAAACATGAACTTATGTTGTGCACATAGTTTGACGAAAATGATTAAGGACCCATGGGTATAGTCCTCCCCGCCTACAAGAATAAATGTATATATAAGTGCCTTTGAAAAAGTATAAGTACTTGAAAACATAACCATGCATCATTGGGCTACAAGCCAAATCATTCGTTATAATCATACTTGTACATACTTGGGCTAAAAATCAAAATCAAACTTCATGTCATACTCCCATGCTTAGTAATAGCTCCATTAAGAACATAGATATGGGAAAAGAGTAAGGACCCTTGGGCATAACCCTCCCTGCCTCCAATCTCAATTCGATGCTCCTTCAAACATATATATTTAGTGTAAAACACCCATCATTTCTTAAAGATCCATATCATAGACATTATATGATCACATTCTTGTCATTACCCATACTTTATTTGAGAAACATAGTCATAGACATAATTGTTGTACTTAGCCCATATCAAATACTTCACAAATTCCAATACTCATGTATGCAATGTCATGAATGATGATGAAATAACATGGGCAATCATAATTCATAGGTTAATACTCAAAATATAAAGAATCCATATGAAATTCATAATTTAAATTAAGAATTAAAACTCAATTAACACTACCCATGCATAAATTTAAAACTTGAAAGGATACTCATAATTGGACCTTCATAATAGCAATGCAATTCATCCTAAATAGACATAAGTCACTTTTTAATCAATAATTAAACACGGTCGATACTTCAATTTAATCAAATCATAAACAAATTTAATGGCCCATAAACAATTGAAGCTTAAATTAATAAATTAAGTAGTAAAAAGCTTTTGGGTTTACATTGTTGAAATAGAAACATAAATCAATCCCACATACCTTTGATGACCAAGAAGAATGGAGAAGAAATTGATTGAGGAAGAGAGCCTTCCCTTAATCCCCAAGTTAATCCTTCACTAGTTCACTTGAGAAGAGTTCTTAAGAGAGAGGTTGAATAAAATCTAAGTGTATGAATTGAGTTTGAAAGAGAATTGAAGAGTATAAGTCTTTTGAGAGGTTTTCGATAGGTTACAAATTCACAAATGACCATTAGGAATAACCCAAATTACAAAAATGCCATTAATAAAATGGAAGTCAAAATGTTGCCAGAGGTCTCATGGACCATGTCCAGGCACATGGATCGTGTACTAGTTCGTGAGGCCACAAATGACAAAAAACTCATTGATGAAGTTACAAGATGATGAATCCATACTTGGAAAATTCACACACAAACACCCTTATGGGCCACCACAAGATCTGTGTGGTGTCATACCACCCCTATAGTGGTTTTTGTCTCTTGCCTTGGTAAAACATCCAGAATTGATGGCTCCCACTAATAGCCTCATGACTCATCAAGTTTCAAACAGACTATTTGGGTGTCCGTCTAGGTGACACGAACTCTGGAACATTAATCTTATACTTAGAACCATTCCTTAGGATGCGCCCTTCACGAAACACTTCACCAAACTTTGTGGGAGGTCAGTAGAGACCCCTACATGGACCATCAAGTGGCACACTACCCATTTTCGGTCTCCTAAAACCCTACCTTAGCAAAAATCTCAAGCATAATATCTGAACAGGCAACTTTACAAAAATAGGTGTAACTTCCCCATACAAATTGGGAATTATGTGAAACTTTATGCGTTAGAAATCTAACTCAAAGAGCTTTAATTTTATAGGTCATAGAAAACCCAGTTCTTCTTGTGCTAAGAGATATGAGTAGTTAAAGTAGACTTATTCAATGGTTCTTCAGAAAAACTTAACCAATGCAATACTCTTGAACATGGCTACATAAGGGAGACTCATGGTGATCATTAACAACTGAAAATGAGTTCAAAATCAGTGTCCACTACATCGACAAGGCTTTTTAAAGTCTGGTTCCTTATACTTGAGTTGTATCAAGACTTTTAAACTTTTTTTATTTTTTTCCCTACTTTTATTTTAGGTTGAGCTTAGGACATGTCATAGCCCCTGCCCAAGTCTATAGATAGAGATATTATTGGACATGAACGAGTAGTTTAAGATTTGTTCTTGATCTATCATTAAATTCTCCCTTAGTCTCATTTACCCTTATTTTTCCACTTTATAATTTGTTCATTACCTATTAAATGCTTGATGAATGCTAAGAACCTTGGATGAGGCAACTTGGGGTTTCTCATTCCATGTTTTGAAACTAAACCCTAGGCTAGGGTCGTGAAAAGATTTGTATTAGACCACTAGGTTTTGAAGTGAACCTCCAGTTCTAACCTATCACATATAGTAGAGTCTTATTCATGGTGTGAAGTGCACCATATCTATGAGAGGGGGATATGAGGAAATTTAGAAAAACTATTCACTTTATTCATGATCCATGTCATGTGATAAAGATAAATCGCACAAGACTTAATTCTAATCCCTATCTCTTCCATTCCAGAAATATCATAGATCGCTTAGAATGGTGGACAAGTTTGTAACAATTCCTTAATTGTTGAACAATACCCTAGCATTGTCATTTCTAATATAGAGTTTCACATTGCCATATGGCTATTGGCCAGAGCTACAACTACTCAACTAAATCAATATGCAGTTACCCTAGGAACTACAAATAGTAAGAATAGGGGAATACAGACTATGAAAGCCAAATTAATGGTGTTATATATTTTATTGATGTTCTGGCACCTAAGATCAACAAAGAAAGATGCCTTTTCACCATCTTTTAAAAATTTGTTAAGAAGCATTAAGAAAAGCTCTTGGTTGGTATGAATGGCTATTTTTGTGTGGTTGTATTGGGTATAAAATGAGGGATTGTTTAGTGGACTTCAAACGAGGAAGGGAGATGGCTTAGAAAAGTGGCGCTAGTGAGACTTTTACTATTTACTGTAAGGAGTGTGGCAAGAGACATAGAGGAAAATGTCTAGTGAATACCCTATATGTTACAAGTGTCACTGAAAATGTCACTTTACAAAACATTGTGAATGTAGAGGGAATCCATATTGACCTCAAGTTTGTACCCAATCTCAGACTTGTAATGTTTCTAAATATTCAGAGGAGTTTCTTGATATGGCTACTGGTATATTAAAGGTTTTGAAGTTTGATGGGCATGCATTGTGGAATTTGAGTGCCAAATTGTCTTTTTTCACACCTTTCCTTGCAAATAGGTTTAATGTACGTCCTAAAGTCTTATTAAAATCCTTGTCTATGTGTGCCCCCTAATGGTTTGTTGGTTTTCCAATGTTGATTTACGTAAAGTTAGTCATTTAGATTTATTGATGCACCGATGTTGATCAAGGACCTAGAAAATAGAGTATTCAAGCCTTATCTCAATGCATTTGCACAACCCCTCATAGATGATATATTTGTGTATTCTCGAAGTAATGAAGAACACATGGATCATTTAAGGATTGTACTTCAAACTTTGCAAGATAGGAAATTATTCACAAAGTTTAGTAAGTGAGAGTTTTGGTTGAAAGTAATGGAATTTCTTTGGTGTATGGATAAGTTTACAAACCACAAAAGCCTATAATACGTGTTTAGTAAAAATGACGTTAATCTAAGGCACAAAACATGGTTAGAGCTTCAAAAGTATTATAACATTAGTATGATGTATCAGTCATGCAAGGGTAATGTGGTAGCCGACACACTTAGTACGGTATCTACGAATAGTGTGTCTCACATTAAAGATGGGAAGAAAGAGTTAGAAAAGGATGTGTACTATTTGGCCTTTTGGGCGTAAGGTTGAGTGTTTCTAATAAGGGTGGTATTCTTGTGCAAAATGGATTTGAGTTACCTTTGATAGAAGATGTTAAGGCCAACCAAGATTTAGACCCGACATTTGTTGAGTTGAAGAGGTTAGTAGTAGAGAAGAAAATATAAGTATTTTCTTAAAGGGGATATGGTGTTCTATATTATCAAGGGAAGTTATGTTTTCCCAACATAGATGGCATAAAGGAGATGATTTTTGTGAGTCTCACAATTGAGATTATTCTATTCACCTAGAATCCACCAAGGTGTATATAGACCTAAGAGTGGTGTATTGATAGAATTGAGTGAAGAAGGATATAGTCAAACTTATACTGGAATGCCTTCATTGTCAACAAGTGAAAGTTGAACCTCAAAGGCCGGGTGGCCTAGCCCAAGACATCGAATTCCCCATATAGAAGTGAGAGGGCGAGGACATAGATTTTGTAGTAGGGTTGCCCCGTACTAAGGAGCAATATGACTCTATTTGGGTGATTATGGATAGGATGATAAAGACGGCTTACTTTCTACTAGTTAAGACTTCATATATGCTAAAACGTATGCCTAGTTGTATAATCCATGACTTTGTAAGGTTGCAAGGTGTGTCATTTTCAATCATATTAGATCATGGTGCCCAATTAATTTCTCATTTTTGGAGGGTATTTCAAAGTTATTTTTGCACCAAGGTGAAGTTAAGCACCACTTTTCATCCTCAAAACTGATGGGAAAGCTGAGAGAAGAATTCAAACATTTGAGGACATGTTGAGGGCATGTTTTTTAGAATTCAAGGGTAAGTGGGATAATTATCTACCACTCGTTAAATTCTCCTACAACAACAATTATCACTCTAGCAAAGGGATGGACCTGTTTGAGGATTTTTATGGAAGATGATATAGATCTCTAGTAGGTTGGTTCGAAGTTGGTGAGATATCTTTGATTGTACCCGACTTGTTTTTTTGTTCTATGGAGAAGGTGAGACTCATAAGGAAGAAGTTTATGATGGCTCAAAGTCACCAAAAGTCATACTCCGATATTAGAAAGAGAGATCTTGAGTGCAATATACATGATTGAATAAAGGGTGTGGTCCAATTTTGCAAGAAGCGGAAATTGAGCCCTATTATGTAGGGCCTTATAAAGTTTTTAAGCAGGTTGGTAAGGTAGCTTATCAATCGGAGTTACCATTTGAAATGACTATGGTTCATCTGGTGTTTCATGTGTCGATGTTATGGATATTTATGGATGATCCCAATTCTACTTTAGAGGATGTGAGTGTTGAAGATAACTTAACATATGAAGAGGTTACGATTGAGATTCTACACTAGCAAGTGAAGAAATTGAAGAACAAGGATGTTACATCTATCAATGTTTTTTGGAGGCTTGAACAAGTTGAAAGTGCCACATAGAAAGTAGAAATGGATAAGGTGAAATGATACCCTCGTCTTTTTCAATCTACTCAAGCCTAAGTATTAAGCTATTCTTTCCAAAAGGCCTCAATTTCCTTATTTTTGCAGTTTTACATGTCATTATGCATACATACATATGATATTGCATTTGAATGATATTTAATGCATAAGTTTGAAATTTTCATGACAATGATGTTTGAGTTACATTTTTGCATTCATTCTTGGTTGGTAACTAATTCATTACTCCACTTAAGCTTTCTTTTAACACATTCAAGATCAAATATTCTCAACGTCTAAATATTGTAAGGCGCACATATAAAAAGGTCAGAACTAGAGAAGTAGTGTAAAATTGAATTCTAGTGTAGGGACGTACTAGGCCATTTATGACTCATGATTGAGTTTATGGATAGTATATAGGCTTTCTAGATATGGACTAGACTTGGTAAAAATTTTAAATTTTGGAGTACAAGTACGAAGGGTATTTATGACCAATAAATAGAACTATGGGCCATAAACAGTGGCTCGTAATCTAGGGGACCAAATCAAGTTTCTGTAGTTCTGAAATAGTAACCAGATGAAGGAATCTATGGACCATGGTACAACTGATAATCCGTAAAATGGTTTTGTGGTTTGGATTATGAGGTGTGAAATTTTTCTATATATGGGGTGGAATTACGAGAGATTTTTATGACCCATAGATAGAACTAATAGTCGTGGAAAGTTTTTCATACATTAGGGTTCAGAGGGTAGTTTTTGAGACTCATAGAGGTAAGACAAAACACCTAGCCTATAAGTCGTAGACTGATCTATGGCCTATAGATCGAGCTCACAGTTGCTCCCCAACAATTTTATTAAAGGACAGTTTAAATATAGTTTCACACCAAAATTCCTAAACAACATCGTTTACGGGCTAATTCTACCCATTACTAACCCCCAACCCTTCCATTAAACTCTCATTCCCTACCAACTAAACTTTCATTCAAAAATCTTCAAAGCCTCTCAACTATCATGTTCTATTGAAGGCAAGAAACTAGGGTTTCAAAGGTTCCTCCTCCAATCTCAGATTTCACTCATAAGTTTCCAACGAAGGTATAGGGGTTTCATTCATGGGTTCCTTCCTCCCATGAAGCCCAAGTATTTTTGTTATTCTACTTAGTTTCAACTTCTGAGAATTGCATGAGTTTATGATATTATTTTGAATTCTTATATTGTGAAGTTTTTACTTCTATGCTGAAAAATGAGGGATTCTCGTATATATAGGCGTTGGGTGATTACCCAATTGCCCTTAAATTTTGAAACTTTTTGAACTAGGGAGCGAAAGGTCTGCGATGCAGACTTGTCGCAGAGTTGTTACTTTTTTTCTCGAAATTCATTTCTCCGTATTTTGGTCTACAAAATAAAGTGAGGTTATTTTTACACTATTGGGTGACAAGTCCGTGATGCAGAATTGGTCGTACACTTTTCTGGTTAAGTCCGAAGAATCTAAACAAATAGTTTTCACTATGGGTCATCTTAAAATTGAAGACCACCACTTTCATAGACAATTTTTCCCCCTGAAACTGAATTTGAAGTTAGATTCATGAAAATATGCATTGATTTTAAGATATTAAAAAATTGTACTCGTAAGGCAATTTTTCTGGGGCGAATGAGAGGTGTTACATTACGTTAGTTGCTACTAAATAAATTTTGGATTTGAAGGAGGGATTGAATCCATGTTTCAATTATTTTTTTGAGTTAAGATTGTCAAATTTAGTAGGATAACATATATAATTTATGCGTACGGGGTTTCAAATGAATTTCAAGGGTCCATTAAGCAATTTTGTGTTGTTGATTGCTTCTAATATATAGTGCTAGGCAATGCTTCTCTGTTTTTGCGGATCCCTACCGGATTTTTCAAGCTTGAAGAGTTTACCCTCCACAATTACATGGCCTTAACTGAGATCATAGAAAGATTACCATGTTGACCTGTTTAATTCCAGTACTTTGACTACATTCGCAAGGATTTTGTTTGGTGACCTCTATATTTTTTTGAGGAATAGGATCGCGTTCGCGAAAGGTCATTTTGAAGGTAGATTAAATTATAACTAAAACTGGAGTTTTTCTTCGTTTTCTATTTTTGAATATTGACAACTATTGGATGACAATTTATAAAGAGGATTTTCAAGATTTAGCTATTGGGTAACTTATTTTAACTCATAATCCTCATTTTTCAATAATTATTTCATGATTTTCATCTTTAATTCTTGGTTTTGAACTTCAATTTTTTGAGATTTTCTCAAGTACATGATTTTTTATGATTTGATGATTATGGGTTGATTTCAACATCGTTTTAAAAGTAATGTTCTACATCAGTTTTTAAATGCTTTGAATAATGTATTTATCTATTAGTTTTCATATTTAATCCTCTTTCCCTGCTTGATCTTCTTAAAGATCTAGATTTCAGAGGCTTAAATCCTTACATCTTTATATTAGATAATGATGTGATAGCAACGAAGAAATCTATCCTTCGGCTACAATTTTGATTGCTTTTTTAAGGCGAGAAAAATATTATAGTGATATTTTTCTTGATTGTATAGAAAGAGATATAAATGATTATGAAATATTGAAAGTGATGAAACTAAATGAATAACAAATGAGAATTAAACTCAAAATAATGTCTCTAATTTAAAATTAAGAAAATATGAGACACTGAAAATACCATATTTGGTACATTTCGTAATCTAAAACAACATTTAATAAATAGTAAAAATATATTTATGATTGTTAATATTGAATCTCAAATATTTGCGTGATGTGACCTTTTTTCTAAAAGAATGGATACTTTCCAATAATTATTTTTGACCTCATGAGACACACCCATTCCTCCCCACCCTCTACCACAACATACTTTTCTATTTGAGTAGTAGCAAAATTGGATTACTTTCTCATTGAGAATCAATTATATTTCAAATTTTTTATCAAATGCCTTTTTATTTAATTGAATTTTTTGTGGCCTTCATGTCCATTTCATTAATAATAACATAATATGTTCAAAGGCAAAAATCGATATTACATAAAAGAAACACCCTTCATGTTTGAAGACCATGGGAATGTTTACAACATAAAAAAATACCATAAAATTTGATTCCACGAGATAGTCTATGGCCCGTGAAGTGAACAATGACTCGTGGACGATTTTGTATGAAGAGGCAGTAAGAAGCGAACATTTTAAGGGAATACTGGAATGATTTACGAGACCTACAGTACGAGCTGTAGAATGCTCTACGAATCATGAACTCACTTCGTGAAAAGGACCTCAAGGGCAAAAAATTTGTCTAAGGCAAGTAGTGGTTTACGTGGGAACTTCATGACTCGTGTAAACTTTTACATGTAGTGAAGGTGGTTTCATAGAGAGTTCCAGTGGCCTATGTTAGGAGGACCCTTAATCCATGAGAGATTTCGCCACTAATGAAATTGTCCATGAGCCATAATCGAGGTTTCGTGGACCGGTGCAGCCATGTTTTGAAAGGGGAAAATCAATATTTTCTACCTTTTGGCAATTAAACTACGTCGTATTACCCCTCTAAGATCCCCTTATCAGTTTTTTTCAACCCTAATTTACCTCATTCCCACTAATTCTAAAAATACCCTAAACCTAAAACTCTCTCAAACACTCTCAAGTTCTTCAAGCCAATCAAGTGTGAGGTTCAAGCTAGAGTTTCATTTCCTCCATCTCAAAATCAGGTTTCTTCCACAAGAATCATACCAAGGTATGTGGTTTTGACTGTGGGAACCTTTCTTCCCATAAGTCCAACGATCATCTTCTCCAACTACATGAAAGTATTTTATAAATTCTTACATATGATGTTATTATTATGCATTATGTATACAAATTTATCTTGGGTTCTTCATGTATTGACTATTTATACATAAATGACGATCAAAAGTTTGTTCTATGAATAGGAGTATGATTCTTGAACCCATGCATGTTATGAACCACAAAGATGATCAGTTTTAAGACAAATTTTATGATATTAAATTTGGGTTTCTTTCTACTACATTGAATGGTTAATTAATTTGATTCTTCAAGAGAAATGGATTTACATTCCTCCTCAGTATACTATTAAAGTGCATGATATTAGGTATGTATGCATTCACCCACCATGTTTTACTAAATTTACATGATGAAGACTATTGCATGAATTACAAGACACACATGTGATGGTGATTATGTGGACTCCTAAGCATGTTTTGAACTCATGAAAAGTTACTATGATTTATAAGAAAATGTTGAGTCCTTATGCTATATTCTACCATATTGAGAATGAATATTTTCTACATAAATGGGTCAAGTATGATAAGTGTTATGCCCTCATGTACTCACCAATGTTCATAAGAAAGGGTCAAGTTCTCAATAGTTCCACCCATATGTGTAAAGCTATGCAACTAGAAGGGGTAAAGTTTATGAATATTTTTTCCCTCTAGTGTAATGTAGATGCTCACTTGTAGGAGTCAATTTATGTGAATGAATTACTCAAGCCATGTTACTATGATTTTACAAGTCTTTGAAGCTATAATGATTTTTATGATTATGTTAAGTATTATGTGGGATTGGACATAGCACCGAAGGAGGCTTAAGGTAGGGGCTCGACCTATGTGGTCCTTATAGAAAATCTTGGTCTCTTAACTATGTGCCACCATAGGTTTATGTTATGCTCCCTACACAGTATTTTTACTAGTTGATCCATCTAGGTCAAGTTGCCCACTACACTGGGTTAAGTTTGGTTTACTTTGGCAAGTAGACCACCTCTTTTCTGGTAGGGGGTCATGCATCGGAATTCCAAGTAGTAGTTTTCTTGGTCATATATGTTGGTTACGATCTCCTCCCACATATGTATGTATGTCTGTTATGCAAGTTTTATTGTCTCTATACATATTTTGACTCAAGCACCATTCATGCACGCCATATTGATCTATCATCTATTAAATATAATTAAGTATTTTTTAATGTTATACTACATTTCCTTGCTTGCATTGCACCTCACATACTTAGTACATTCCAAGTACTAACACATACTCTTTTGCCTATATAATATCACCATGTAAGGACCGGAGCTCCTATTCATCTTCCCCCACATGCCTAACCGAATTACTTGAAGACTTCTTTGGTGAGTCCTCCATTACGGGGACAACATCGAGTTTCCATTCATGATTAATTAAGTCTTATGTATTTATGGATATTTTCTAGTTGAGGGTGAGCCCAGAAGTATGTCTTGGCCCCCATTCCATTAATGATAAAGGTTTGTTGGATATGACTATTATGTAATGAGCTCGACTCCTGTTATGTATTTATATTATATGCAAGACTTCCCTTTAGTCCCTTTATCCCATTCTATGCTTGTTGTATGTTTTTAAATAGATGAAAGTCTCAAGTCCCAGAAATACCCCCATAGCGTGAGTCCTACTTACACGCCCTTTAGAAATTATTTGCTATGTGACTCATGCAAATCCTTTTCCCTATGTATCCCCATAACTTGAGTCCATAGTCCCGTTTCCCCTAGAATTTATTTGTTACTTGTTATTCTTCAATTTAAGCTTCTGTAACCAAAGATGTGCCAATGATATGTAAGAGGCTAGTTCGGGTTACCTTTGGATCTCCTATTCGCCATGAAACGTCTAGGGCCTTCTCTTGGGTCATGACAAGCTTGGTATTAGAGCACTAGGTTTGTAAATGGTCCTCGTAAATCCAGCACACCGTGTCAAGTAGAGTCTTATTCATGGTTGTGAATCGCTCCATAACTATGAGTGGGAAGCTATGAGACGTTCTGGGAAATGGTTCACTTCTTTATAATTTATGGCGTGCTATAGTATTGGATTAACATTTCCCTTTCTCCCATTGGATGGTCTTTTGCTCTTCTAGATCATGCCTCCAAGGAGAATACCTCAAAGAGCTCCTACCCTCGAGGGTGATTTGGCCTGTCTAGTTCCTCAAGCTCCCTAAGCGAGGAAGGGTTCACGCACGTCGAGTATCGAAATAGCATCTCTATGTTGGCACAAGTTGTGCCCAGCTAATTGAACCATGGATCCCAAGCTCTCCATGCTCCCACACCGGCCTCTAAGGTGAGAGATTTCATGAGAATTAATCATTCGGAATTTCATGGCTCCAAAATAGAGGAGGACCCCCAAGAATTTGTTGATGATGTATACAAGGTACTAGCTATCATAGGGGTGAGTTTAGAGGAGAAGGAAGAACTTGCGGCCTATCAACATAAGGGCCTTATGCAAATTTTGTTCACTTAATAGGAAAGAGATACAGGGAGGATGGTGGACCCATCTATGGGAGGATTTTAAATCCACTTTCCTAAATCATTTCTTCCCCATCGAGTTGATAGAGGCAAAGATGATGGAGTTCACGAATCTCAAGCAAGGATCATCTAGTGTGAGGGATTATTCCTTAAAGTTCAACAACCTCTCCAAGTATGCTCCTCATTTGTTTTCCGATCCTAGGGCAAGGATGAAAAAGTTTGTGTCGAGGGTGTCCAATTTGGTGAATGAAGAGTGTCGCACCGCTATGCTCGTAAGTGATATGGACTTTTCTTGACTCATGACTTATGCTGAGCAACTTGAAGGGGAGAAACTTTGAAAGAGAAGGAGTGGGTAGTCTAAGAGAGCTCGGTATGATGGTGGTTTTCAAGGCATTAAGGGTGGTCATTTTCAACAAGGCCACAAATTCTAAGTCCATGGGTCATCAGATTCCCACAGCCCAAGGTTTTCTAATGATAGGGTGCCCAACCCTAAGGCACAAGGAAGAAATGATGGAATGAATTTTCCAAGGTGCCAAAAATGTTAGAGGAATCATAGTGGAAAATACTTAAGGGATTCAAATGCTTGCTATGGATGTGGTATGGTGGGCCACAAGGTTGTTGATTGTCCCTATGCTCACAACAAGGGTTATGATGGCCTCCCTCAAGGATAAGGTGCTCATATTGATCAAATAGCAAAATAACAAGGGGGTGCCCTACGTCATAACCAGTTATATGCTCTTCAAGAGAGGCAAGGAGTGGATGAAATGTCTGACGTTGTTACCGGTATGTTGAAGGTCTTTGACTTTGATGTGTGTGCATTATTGGATCCAGGTGCCACCCTTCCCTTTATTACTCATTTTATTGCTAATAAGCTTCATGTACGTCCCGAGTCATTATGTGAACCATTTGAGGTGTCTACCCCCGTTACTGAGTCCGTTATTTCTAGAAGAGTCTATAGGGATTGTCCCGTGTTTATAATGCATAAAGTCCTTCCTTGTGATTTTTTTAGGTTTACGTGGTAGATTTTGATATTATTCTTTGTATAGATTAGTTAAATGCAGATCATGCTTCCATTTATTGTAGAATCCGCAAGGCTAAATTCCAAATCCCTAATGAACCCTTTTTTGAGTGGGATGGTCAAGACTCGGTGGTCAAGGGTAAGTTCATTTCTTGTCTTAAGGACCGAAAGTTGATTTCTAAGGGTTGCTTTCACCATCTTGTGAGGATTTGGGAGGTTGAGTATAAAGCCCCTCTCATCGAGTTGGTTATGGTGGTTAATGAGTTTTATGATATTTTTCCTAAATAGCTTCCCGGTATTCCTCTCGAAAGGGAAATAGACTTTGGCATAGTCCTCCTCCCCTAGATTCAACCCATTTCCATTCCCCCTTACCGTATTGCTCCGGCGGAGTTAAAAGGATTAAAGGACCAATTGAAGGACTTATTGGAGAAAGGTTTCATAAGGCCTAGTAATTCACCTTGGGGTGCACGGGTTTTGTTTGGGAGAAAAAAGAATAGCTCCCTTAGGATGTGTATTGACTATCGGCAACTCAATATGGTCACCATAAAAAACAAGTATCCCTTGCCAAGGATAGATGATCTATTTGACAAACTACAAGGGGATAGCCACTTCTCTAAGATCAATCTCTTGTCCGAATACCACCAATTGAGGGTGAGGGAGTTTGATGTTCCCAAGATGGTTTTTCGGACTAGGTATGGGCATTTTGAGTTTGTGGTGATGTCATTTGGCTTAACTAATGTGCCAACAATATTCATGGATCTTATGAATAGGGTATTTAAACCCTACCTTGATTTGTTAGTGATTGTATTGATTGATGATATTTTGATCTACTCCCGAAGTAAAAAGGAGCATGTGAATCACTTCAGGAGAGTGTTTCAATTTTTGAGAGATGAAAGGTTATTTTCCATATTTGATTAATGGGAGTTTTGTTTGAGAGATGTTTCATTTTTAGGGCATGTGGTGTCGGGTGGTGGGATCAAAGTGGACCCTAAGAAGACGATGGTGATAAGGAATATGCGTAGGCCATTGACTCTAACATATATTAGGAGTTTCTTGGGCTTAGTGTGGTACTACCAAATGTTAGTAAATAGTTTCTCTTCCTTTGCTTCCCCTTTGACAAAATTAACCCAAAAAAACCAAATTTTGTTTGGACAGAAGAATGTGAAAAGGGTTTCAAAACTTTGAAAGATAAGCTTATGTCCGCTTAAATTTTTGCCCTACTGAAAGGGTTTGAATGGTTTACGGTCTATTTTGATGCTTCAAGGGTTGGTTTAGAGTGTGTACTAATGGAAGGCGGTAAGGACATTGCCCATGCTTCTAGGAATCTTAAGGTGCATAAGCGTAATTACCCCACTCATGACCTTAAACTAGAGGCCGTGGTGTTTGCTCTAAAAATGTGGCATCATTATTTATATGGAGTTCATGTGGACGTGTTCACCGACCACAAAAGTCTTCAATATTTGTTCACCCAAAAGGATCATAATTTGAGACAAATAAGGTGGATGGAACTTCTCAAGGACTATAATTTGAGCATGCACTATCACCCCGACGTGGCTAACATTATGGTCGATGTTCTAAGTAGGGTGTCCATAGAGAGTATAGCTTATTTTGATGAGGTCAAGAAAGAATTAGCCAAAGAGGTCCACCGATTGGCAAGGTTGGGTGTTAGGTTGGATAAGGTTGAGGATGGGGGAATGGTGGTTGTTGATGGTTCCAAATCTTCCATGATTGTAGAGTTCAAATCCAACCAAGACCTCGCTCCCACTCTTCTAGAATTGAAAGTGTTGGTGAAGAAAGGTAAAGTGGAGGTTTTCTTCAAAAGGGGAAATGGTTTCCTTAGGTATAAGGATAGGTTGTGCGTGCCTAACAACAATGAATTGAGGAATATGGTTTAGAAGGAGGCAAATAACTTATCCTACTCTATTCATCCCAAGTCTACAAAGATGTATAAAGACTTAAGAGAAGTGTATTGGTGGGGCGGTGTGAAAAGAGATATCGCCAAATTTGTAGTCGATTGTTAAAAATGCCAAGACGTCAAGGCCGAACACCAAAGGTCGGTTGGCGTAGCCTAAGACATAGATATTCCCACTTTGAAGTGGGAAGATATTAACATGTATTTCATGATTGGGTTACCGAAGTCTAGAAAGCATTTTAACTCCGTTTGGGTTATTGTTTATAGAATGACGAAGTTGGTTCACTTCCTACCAGTTAAAATGACTTATGGTGCCAAAGACTATGCCAAGATATACATTCATGAATTTGTGAGGATGCTTCGGTTACCATTGTCTATCATTTTGGACTGAGGTACTCAATTCACTTCTCATTTTTTGAAATTTTTTCAAAAGTGTCTTGGTACAAAGGTGAAGCTTAGCACGACTTTTCATCCTCAAATGGATGGTCAGGTCAAGAGGACAATTCAAAATCTTGAGGATATGCTTAGGTCTTGTGCTTTAGAGTTTAAAGGTGGTTGGGATAATCCTCTTCCACTCTTCATGCTTTCTTACAACAATAGTTATCACTCCAGTCTTGGAATGGCTCCCTTTGAAGCTCTTTATGGTAGAGTTGTAGATCCCCGATTGGGTGGTTTAATGTGGGAGAAATTTCCTTGCTAGGTCCGGATTTGGTTATGGAAGCCTTGGAGAAGGTGAGGTCAATTAGGGAAATATTGAGAATGGCTCAAAGTACACAAAAGTCCTATATTGATGTGAGAAGGAGAGATCTTAAGCTTAACGTTGATGATAGGGTTTTTTTGAAGATCTCACCCATGAAGGGTATGGTTCGATTCGGTAAGAAGGGAAAGATTAGCCACAGATATTTAGGGCCATATGCAATTTAGAGGAGCGATGCAAAGGTTGCCTATGAATTGGAATTGCCTAAAGAGTTGGGCATGGTCCACCCAATATTCCATGTATCCCTATTAAGAAAATGTGTAGGTGACCTAAATTCTATTACACCCTTGGACGTGGTGGGTGTTGTAGAAGCAAATTTGACATATGAGGAAGTCCTAGTGGAAATATTAGATAGGCAAGTGAAAAGATCGAGAAACAAATATAGGGCATCTGTCAAGGTTCTTTAGAAGAATCAACAAGCCAAAAGTGCCTCATGGGAAGCCGAACTGGACAAAAAAAAGCTATATTCGTACCTCTTCCACTCTAATCGAGCTTAAGGTAAAAATCTAAATCCTTGCTATGATTTCAATTCTTGAATTTCAAACTTATGCTCTTGTGCATGCATTCATGATTATGAAAATGATTTTTGAATGGTAATTGATGGATAATTTTGATGGTTTTTACAAAGTAAATGATTGAATTGCATTTTTGTTTTTTGTCATGATATGGTTCCTCTTCTGTCATGACCTGGATAGAGGGCCTAGATGTGACATGGCAAAGGAGAACCCAAAAGTCCTCGATCAAGCCATCATAGCATCATTACACTCATCATC